>JAYESA010000037.1:1027500-1107267 GCA_036927795.1 Iris macrosiphon | reverse complement strand
AGTTATGAAATTTCTCGAGTAAAGGAAATCTAAAAAATTGCAGTTTAGAAAACCAGTTTTATCCTTTAAAAACTTATCAGTTTAACATTTATAAAATATTCTAAATTATTGGCAAGTTCAAAATTACTTAGATTAACACTAGTTATCAATTATTATCAATTTAAAACTGTCAGGTCAAGTCTAGGGTCACGAACCAGCAGGCACGAACTAAAGCAATACTAGAAACGAGATAGCTACGAATCACTTACGCGCATTAGCTACTCCATGCATCTACACGTTCTCCAAGATGATCGTCAGGGCTTGTCTGCGTCCTTGCAGTCGATTCCTCTGCTGCTGCTGAGCCTGCTGGAAGAGTAGTGCATGGGGTATCAAAGGTGGCCTTGGCTGATACCCTCCTGGAGCTGGTGGTAGGACTTCTTGAACTTCCGTTTGTGGTGCTCCCAACACTGGATAGGTTGGCCTCGGTACTGGTAACGCTTGTTGGTTTACCGTTGAAGCTCCTTCTCTACGCTCAGGACATTCCTTCACTAAATGCTGACTGGATTCGCAAGCTAAATATAATCTCTTTTTTCGTCTGCACTCGTTCTCAGTATGGCCTCGCTTGCGACAATATTGACAGACAGGTAGTGTCTGTGGAGATGCTCCCGATGGCTGGTGTATGTGAGGTCTTTTTGTAGCTTCTTCCTGTGGTGCTCCGGCTGGTGCTAATGTGGACGATAGCTTCAGACTGGTCTCTCTTCTAGTGATACGCTCCATGCGTCGGGCTGCAGCAAGGATGTCGGAGTAAGAAGTAGGTGCAACGGATCCAATTAGTTTCTGTAGCTCAATATTTCGTCCGTCGAAGAACTTCTTAGCTTTTTCTTCTTCTGTCTGAATCAAAGTAGGGGCAAAATGACTCAGACGAATGAACTCCGCATTTTACTCTTCCACTGTCAGATTGTCCTGAGTGAGGCGATTGAACTTGTCCCGAAGTTCTGATCGAGTGATGGCTGGAATGTACATCTCCAGAAAGAGTCTAGAGAACTCTTCCCAAGTGACTCGGTTTGGTCCGAGCCGTGTCTCCTCAGATAGCCACCAGTGATGTGCATTGTCCGTCAACTACATTCTGACGACAATCATCCAACGTTCTCGTGGAATCTCAGCTGCTTCTAATTGATGTTGTATGTTGGTGAGCCACTCATGAACTTCTGTGGGCTCTTCTTTGCCTGAGAAGGTATGGGGCTTCAGCTGGCGAAAATCAGAAATA
Organism: Iris macrosiphon; assembly: GCA_036927795.1. Taxonomy (NCBI): domain Eukaryota; kingdom Viridiplantae; phylum Streptophyta; class Magnoliopsida; order Asparagales; family Iridaceae; genus Iris; species Iris macrosiphon. The sequence goes on along the minus strand of JAYESA010000037.1, from coordinate 1,106,021 downwards.
GAGCCCGTCGTTGGCCGTCGTGCTGGTAGATCTGCCTGCTCTAGTGCGGTTACTAGGCTGTGACTCAAAGCCTCTTGTTGAGCTTGCATTATTGCATAGATCATTTGAAATATCTGCTGCCCGTCCATGGCCTGCCCTTGTGGAATTACGGGCAATTGCGTCGATGGTGGAATGTCATCTTGCTGAATTCTCGAGGCATGCTGACTTGCTTGACTGCGTTGTTGAGCGGATTGACCTTCTTCTACTGGTGTTACTTCATTTTCGTTGGTTACCACAGCATCTCATGGTAAAGTTGCAGGAGTCTCGTTGTTTGCTCGTGAATCCATAACTCTACAACCAAAATAAACAATGAGAGGCACTCAGGAATCAAGGCAGGATGCAAGTCGAGAAATAAATTCGAATATGATATAGATATTAAGAACGTTTCAAGCAAGTGGATGAGATCCTAAAAACTTATCCTATCTTTATTGCAGACTTGTTCGGTCCCTAAGTTGAAACCGAATAATTTAGTCGTTGACCTGCATGGGCCACCACAAAAACCATCTGCCACCACAGACCCAACTCCCCACCAACACCAATAACAGCTCCCTCAACCCGACTGCCCCTAACCGCCACCCCGGCCACCTTGGACCACCGCCACAACCCCCAACCGTTCACCCTTGACTTCCTCCGCCGAACCAACCCGCCACCACTGCCCTACGACCACCGCCCTGACCACCAGCGCCGACACAGCACCCCGACCTCCTTCCCGACCACAGCCCAGCCGACCCACCCCGACCTTCCAGGACACCACCACCACCACCACTGACCTCCGCCACCACCCCTACCACCTTCGCCGACCCCTCCTCCGCCGCCCTGACCCCCTGCACCGCCGCCTTCGCCACAGCCTGCGCCGCCGCAGCTGCTACTGTTGCTGCTGACAGTAGCTGTTGCAGCTGCCGCCGTTTCGGCCAGCCACCGGCCGCACCACCGCCGTCCTCCCGCCTGCGACAAGCCCAGTGGCCTGTCAGGTATATACCCCCCCTTTATTGTACGTATATACGTATAATTTTATATATGTATGTATATATGTATATATATATGTATATATATATGTATATTAATATATTTGTTTAAATATATATATTATGTATTATAATATATAATATATAATATATTATTATATAATTATTTATTACTGTATATATACAGTATATATATGTATTATTATATATTTTATATATATTATTATTATATGTATTTAGTATATATTTATGTATATATATATATATATATATATATATATATATATATATATATATGTATATTTATATATATATGTATTTGTATATATTATATTATATATATTATTATATATATATATTATATAATTATTATTATTACAGTAAATAAATACAATATATAGTATTTATTATACTATTTATATATACTAAATACTATGTATATAAATATAAATATATATATATATATATATATATATATATATATATAGATTTACTATTATATACTATATATCTATATATATATATGTATATATATTTCTATGTATTATATATCTATATATATATGTATATATATTTCTATGTATATATATATGTGTAAATATATTATGTTAGTATATATAATATACATATATACATATATATATGTATATTTATATATATATGTATTTGTATATATTATATTATATATATTATATATATATATATATTATATAATTATTATTATTACAGTAAATAAATACAATATATAGTATTTATTATACTATTTATATATACTAAATACTATGTATATAAATATATATATATATATATATATATATATATATATATATATATATATATATATATATATATATATATATATATATATATATATATATATATATATATATATAGATTTACTATTACATACTATATATCTATATATATATGTATATATATTTCTATGTATTATATATCTATATATATATGTATATATATTTCTATGTATATATATATGTGTAAATATATTATGTAAGTATATATAATATATATTATTTTATTTTATTATCATATACTATATGTATATATATATATATATATATATATATATATATATATATATATATATATATATATATATATATATATATATATATATATATATATATATATATACAATATATACAGTATACTATAATATAATTATATATATATATATATATATATATGCATTTTATTTTTATATAATTATATATATATAAATATATACATATATTATATCTGTATATAGTATTATACATATGAATATATATGAATATATTATATTTATATATACTCAGATTATATAAATATATATTAATATATATGTATTTCATATTTTTAGCATGTTTATATATATAGTATATATAATAATAATAATAATATATATATATATATATATATATATATATATATATATATATATATATATATATATATATATATATATATATATATATATATATATATATATATATATATATATATATATATATATATATATATATATATTATACATACATTATTTATATATATTCCTTTATATGTATATATGTATATGTATATATATATATATATATATATATATATATATATATATATATATATATATATATATATATATATACTTATATTTATTATTTACTTATCTCTAAATAAATATATATATGTATACTTATATATATATGATATGTAATATTATTATATATTATTATGCTCTAATATTATATATGTATTAAATACATATATATTATGTCTTTATTATATTTACATAAGTATAAATGCTATATATAGTATATATTTTATGTATTATATATTAAATATATGTATGTCTTTACATATATCTATATTTAAGTATAAATATATACTATATTATTTAATGTACGCATTTTAAAGGATTAATTCACGAACCCTGTATGTCCTGAACAGAGTACACCTATGACGCAGTTAGTGACCTCAGGTCACAGGACCCCTCAGACTTGACTGCGAGAACAAGTTTTTGGTACTTCCAGCACAGAGACATAGGCAAGTATACCTTGCCAAGTTTTACTGTATAATTCATTTCAACTATTGTATGTTATTTTCAGTAGACTTACATATAACTGTTGTATCTGAGATTGCCTCGGGTACCGTTAACAAGTACGTTGACACGTAGTGTAACTGACTTAGACTTAGTAGACCTACCAAAAGCTGCGAGGGTATCCTAATATCCTCCTAGACCCTGACACGGGTACACGCAATAATGTTGTAATACATATTAGGATGCGAGTTTACGTACTCGATTAGCTGCCGGTGCGTGTGATGTGCATCACGGCTTAACACGAAATCAGGAATATTCAGGAAGTTATGACTTGGCATATAGCACGTGATATATACGTCGTATATTCGACTTGTGTATCCGCATTGGGCGGGGAGAACAACTAGTAGGCGTATGGGACACCCACCTCTTTATACAGATACCGCACTCGACAGAGTGATACGGACGTTATATATATATATATTATAGATATCATGCTCCTCGGAGATGGACGATTGCAGAGTGCCCTCGAATGGGGGCATATGTGGCATATACTAGCCAGTCACTACGATCGGTAAATTATGTCAGCACATGTCTAGCCCACACTTTCCCATACGTACTAAGTTGTCTCACATGCATTCACTTAGATGGCTAGCACACCGTCTATTTATTTATTCAGTATTTATATACATGACATGCTTTTATGTATCTTGTTATGTCCCACTGAGGACCTGGTTCCTTTCCAGATTTAGATGATGCATTTTACCCCACAGAGTATGGACCTGGACAGGAGACTAGATATGCCACTGAGGAAGAGTTAGAGGAGCTGCCAGCAGAGTCTGCCTGATCATTAGTAGTAAGTGCACTGGAGCTGAACTCTTCTCCTGATCTTGGTGCACCCAGAGCAGAAGCTTCTTTCCCACTGATCTCCATTGAAATGTTCATCTGAAGATGGAGCTTCATTACCTAGCTAGACGATGCTCTAGTCTTATCTTATTTCTTCACTTTTATTATATTTGATAGTGGATTTGTTTCCACCAGACTTATCTGAGGTATACTATGACATTTCAGACTTAGTATCTATATATTCAGCACTTATTTCTTGATATATTTAGTGGATGAGATTAGATTTACCTGTATTAAACCTGTAGTATTTTAGGACAGCGTAGCACATTCCTTTGGGTCCATTAAATTGGGTAATCCCTTAGTGAAGTGTCAGCTGGCCAATGCCACGTGGCCTGGTTCCATATATTTTGGGACTGGGACGTGACAAATATATACTAACTCATAGTATTTATGCTATAACTTATCTACCTAACAGCAACTATTTCAAGGTGAAGCCATTACCTATATAGTCATGTATAAGAATCTATGAATTCATCCTTACCTATTTCCAACTGATACATATACACAAGTTCCAAACCAGGGCCTCTTCGCTCGGTTGCACAGTATAAGGTGCACCGCAACTTACTTTCATCACACACACACACACCTATCAACACACTGCCTCCTTCTAGACACTGATACATACTTCCTACACTCTAATCTACCTGCACATAACTGAGCCCCTTATTTGTGCACATATGTGCACAGGTCTGCACAACTCGAGCCTCAAGTGGCTCACTGTTAACCAACTGAAACCACTCTAACTTGCTGTCCAATGCTTCTCTTGTTGTTGTGTTGCGCTGCTTGATACTGAGATTTCTGCTTGCTGCTGCAGCTATTTCCTGCTGCTACAACTATTGCTGTTGAAACTGCTTGTTGTTGTAGCTATTGCTGCTGAAACTGCTTACTGCTGCAGCTATTGCTGCTGAACTGCTTGCTGCAGCAGCTATTGCTGCAAAACTGCTTGCTGTTGCAGCTGTACTGACACTGCTTGCATACTACTGCTGCACTGCTTGAGCATGCTGCTGCTGCAACTGTAACTGCATGTTGCTGCTATGCTGCACTGCTATGTGAAGCCACTGATCTATGCAAAATCTGCTATGTGAAACCCGATCCCCCCATAGCTTGAATGCAACATCCTCAAGTCTGCCACTGCCACTCGATACTCACTTACACACAACTCTCACAAACCTCACACAATGAACACTAATACACCTACAAATACACACACACACACATATATATATACATCACTATACATACACAAAAAACTATATATATATATATATATATATATATATATATATATATATATATATATATATATATATATATATATAGTGCACCAAATTGAATATCTAGGATACTCAACTCATAGAGGTGCCAAAATCTACATTCTCCATAATTGATCATTCTCACAAGTCATATATATATAATTACAACTATTAGAAGTTATTACTTCATATAATGAAGAGAATTCATGTAAATCATTCAAAATTGGCCCTGTATCCTACCGTATCGCAAAATACCGTGATGCGGCCTATACATATCCATTTATGGATACGTACCTAGTCCCATAATCCTGATCTAAGTCTAATTAGATCTAATTGGTCTCATAACACATAATTGATGTGTCAAATTCGTAATTCCCCTAATATATACAAAAACATCACATAGAACTCATAATACAAAGCCAAATAGCCTATAACTTGTTCTTATAGGTAGTCCTATGCCATGGGTTCATTCCTAATAGTTAATTCATGATTAAGAAGCCATAATGAGAGAACTATTCAGGAATTATCAATTGGGAGATGAATTTCCAATAAAAATACAATTGGATACGATCCGAACATGATCCGCACACGATCTCTAGCTCCAAAGATTCTCTCCCTTGTGATCCTTGCTTCTCCAAGCTTCAAGGCTCCAAGGGTGATGAATTTGAGAAAGAATTGGTAGTAAATTATGTAGAAAATCAATGGAGGAAAATTGGGGATCTAGAATTTGAATCAAAATAAAATACAAATGAGGAGAGAGAGAGAGAGAGAGAGAGAGAAGAACCCCCCCTTCTATAGTGGCCAGCCTATTCCCCCTTCCCCAAGCAATTTCAAATGTCCAAGTTTCCCCCTACATGTTGCATTAAGAGGAATAATTAAGGATGGGTATATTTGGAAGTCTCAAACTAATTGTAATTACACTAATCCTTCTTAATTTAATTAGTGGAAAGACTAATGGGCTTGGGTCCAAATTGGCCTCACTACTTGTAATGACAAATCTAAATAGATCCATATGTGACAAGTCTAATTATTGTCTAGTCTCTCTAACTAACTAATTAACACAAGTCTCTAATGACTAATTAATACTAGTCATAATAATCATAGCTTAAATTAATTAAATAAATTATACAATCATCACACAATATCCAATATTATATTTCTAAAATTAAATATCCATGCCAAATTACCAAACTACCCATAGTTGAAAAAGTGAGGGTGGCAATCTTACCCACTGTAGAAAAAATTTGTCCTCGAAATTAGGAAGAAACTAACTACCAAAAGCAATCAATACAATTAAGAAAGAATTATACCTCACGTCTCCAACAGATAAGGATATCACTCGTGCATATCAGCCTCTCGCTCTCAGGTGCTCTCTCCTGGCGAGTGATGCTTCCACGCGATGCACACCAAAGGAATCATCTGGTTCTGCAGCACCTTCTTCCTGCGGTCCAAAATATCCACGGGCTTCTCCGGGTAGCTGAGAGTCAGACCAACCTCGATCTTCGAGTGATCTAGTACATGGATAGGATCTACCACATACCATCTCAACTATGACACTTGGAACATGTTGTGCACTTCCTCTAATGCAGGCGGCAAGTCTAGTCTGTAGACCATTGCACCGACCCTCTCAAGAACACCGACAGGTCCGATGTACCATGGACTAAGCTTCCCGCCTCCACCAAAGTGAATCGTGCCCCGTGTCGAAGAAATCCTCAAGAATATCAGATTGCCAACCTAGCAAAATAAAGCCTTAGCACTCTAACAAAAACAAACAATCATAAGCAATACAAAACAAAATCAATACCTCAAATTCTAATGATCTCCGGTAGCTATCGGCCCAATGCCGCTGTCTGTCCTACGCCACTCGAAGTCTATCCCTGATGAGCTTCACAATCTCAGCTGCATCCACAACTATCTCTGGTCCCAATAAAGCTCTCTCTCCACCATCGTACCATGATAACAGAGTGCGGCATCTCCGTCCATACAATGCCTCAAACGGTGATATCTAGATACTGGCCTGGTAGCTGTTGTTATAAGAAAACTCTACCAAGTGAAGATAATCCTCCCATGAGCCTCCAAAATCTAAAACACAGGTGCATAGCATATCCTCGAGAGTCTGGATAGTCCTCTCTGACTGCCCGTCTGTCTGAGGGTGATATGCGATACTAAACTTGAGCTGAGTGCCCAAGCTAGCCTGCAAACTCCTTCAGAAGTGGGACGTGAAGCGACTATCCCGATCCGAGACTATGCTCACAGGAACTCAATGCAATATGACTATCTGACGCATATATATCTCCGTGAGCTTCTCTGTAGTCGTACCCACTTTGAATGGCAGAAAGTGGGCTGATTTGGTCAACCTGTCTACGATGACGAAAATCGCATCTTTCCCTCCTGGAGAACGCGGAAGCCCTGAAAAAAAATTCCATCGTCATATGCTCCCACTTCTACTCTGGAATGGGTAAAGGCTGAAGCAATCCACCTAGCCTCTGTCTCTCTGCCTTTATCCGCTGACATACCAAGCATGTAGATACGAAGCTAGCAACCTCCCGCTTTATACCATACCACCAAATATGCTCTTTCATATCCCTATACATCTTATTAGCACCTGGATGCATAGAGTACTGAGATCGATGCGCCTCTTGAAGAATATCCTCGCGCAACGCTCCACTCGACACACACAATCTGGTACCGTGCCGCAATAATCTATCATCTGCAATACTGAAGTCCTCTGCCAATCCCATCCGGACCTGTGCTCTGATGCTCCACAGAGACTCATCATAGAACTGTGCGGCTCTGATCTGGTCTATCAACTTTGACTGCACTTGAAGTCCCCATATCTGTGCTGCAACTCCAGGAACCAATACCTCAATGTCCAAGCTAACAAGATCGGCCAATAAATGTCTGTCCCTTGTCAATTATATAGCTACTGAATACCTGCTTAAGGCATCCGCAACTATGTTGGCCTTCCCTAGATGGTACTATAAAATAATGTCGAAGTCCTTCATCAACTCCAACCATCACCGCTGCTTCATGTTGAGGTCATTTTGTGTAAACACATACTTCAAGCTTCTGTGATATGTAAAGATCTCTACTCGCTCTCCATACAAGTAGTGCTTCTACAGTTTAAGATCAAAAATAACTGCTTCCAACTCTAAGTCATGGGTAGGGTAGCTCTTCTCATACGGGCGTAATTGCCTGGAAGCATAGGCAATCACCTTTCCGTTCTGCTGCAACACACAACCTAAACCCTTACCTGATGCATCACTATAAATAGAAAATCCTTTTGTCCCTGATGGCAATGTCAATATGGGAGCTATAGTCAACCTCTTCTTTAGCTCCCCAAAAGCAAACTGACAATCCTCAGTCCAGACGAACTCCACGTCCTTCCTGGTTAGTCTAGTCATCGTCTTCGCAATCCTGGAAAAATCTTGAATAAATATCTGATAATAGCCTGCCAGTCCAAGAAAACTCCTTATCTCCGCCATTGAACTCGGGGTAGACCATGACTCAACTGCTAAAATCTTCTTCGGGTCTAGTAAGATTTTGTCTCCTGTAATCACATGCCCGAGAAAGTCAACCTTATCAAGAAAGAATTCACACTTCGAAAGTTTGTCATATAGCTTCTCCTTCATGAGGGTCTCCAGAACTATCCTCAGGTACTTCTCATGCTCCTCCGGGGTCTTCGAATAAATCAATATATCATCAATGAATACAACCACAAACTGATCCAAATACTGATGAAACACCTTATTTATCAGGTTCATGAATACCGTCGAGGCATTGGTCAACCCAAACGGCATCACCAAGAACTCAAACTGTCCATACCGAGTCCTGAAAGCTATTTTTGGAATGTCTTCCTTCTTCACTTTTACCTGGCGGTACCCAGACCTCAAGTCTATCTTTGAGAATACCTTCGCTCCGCTCAACTGATCAAATAAATCATCAATCCGCAACAACGGGTATTTATTCTTGATTGTGAGGTTGTTGAGTGCCCTGTAGTCGAAACACATGCATACCTACCCATCCTTCTTTGGTATAAATAATATCGGAGTACCCCACGGTGATGAACTAGAGCGGATGAAGCCCTTGTCCTGCAACTCATCCACCTGCTTCTTCAACTTTGCCAGTTCGCTGTTGTTCACCCTATATATGTGCTCTGATATTGGCCCTGCACCTGGCACCAAGTCTATAGAGAACTCCACATTAGTCTGGTGGCAACCCCGATAACTCCTCCGGAAAGACGTCCATATACTCTGTAATCAATGGATGTGGCGGCTCCTGCTTTTCCACCATAGCTCTACAAAAGTCTCCTTCGCTCTGCTCTGCTCTGCTCTGCTGCTCCTCTGACGAACTCAAACTCTGGCTCTCATGGCACCTGAAATAAAACTCTGCTACCACGATAATCTATACTAGCATGGTGCCTACTCAACCAATCCATCCCGAGTACTATATCGTAGCTCTGAAGTGGCATTATGAGTAGACATACGCTCAACTCTCGGCCCCCGAAAGAAACTCTTCGGTCCTTGCAAACATCACTGACCAGGATAATGCCACTCCTGGTCGTAATCTTGTAAGTCCTCGCCAATGGTTCAGTCTCAAGGTGATATTTCAGAGAAAAAGATACAGATACAAAACTATATGAAGCAATAAAATCAAATAAAGCATGAGCTGGAAAAGAATCAAGATAGACTGAACCTGAGATAACATCACCGACTGGCTCCTCCTCCTCGACGGTCAAGGCAAAATCTCGCCCCTGTCGCTTGGCACCTCTTTGTTGCTGCTGGTGTTGAGCGAACTACTACTGTTGTGGGGGTAGAGGAGGTCATCTTTGTTGTCCCGCTGGTGGTCTCCCGGTTACTCTCTGTGCCTGAGCTCTGCCCTGAGCTGGACGAGCTGGGGCTTTAGGACAAGCTTTCAACTGATGATCTCCTTATCCGCAGAATAAGCACTGGCACAATATCATCCTGCATGCATCGCAAGGAATAACTGGCATCTGGATCTGGTGCATATGTTATACCGACGGTCTAGCTGGTCCATGATACTGCTGCCTCGACTGCTGGAAGTGCCTCTGGTGTTGCTGCTGAAAGTAAGGCCGCTTCATTGGACCCGTATTTGTACTGGATCCTCTTATGTCCCTCGGTCTCTTAGAGCCAAGCTCTAGATCATCCTCTGCCCGCTGTGCCTGCCTCAGAATCTCCTCAAAAGTAGCAGTAGGATCTCCATTCGTATGTTATTTGATCTCCCTGTTCAGGTCCTTCCTGAACTTCCTAGCTCTTCCTATAGGGTTCTACCCCTCCATAAAATAGCCTAATCTATAATACTCTTCCGCATACTCATCCACCATCATACCTCCCTGAACGAGGTACTAAAACTGGCTCTCTAGAGATGTCAGAGCCACATCTGAAAAGAATTTTTTCTTGAAGAGCTCTTTGAAAGATTTCCAATTAAGTTCTGGTGCTGAGATCCTGGGGTCCTTCCTGAACTAAGTCAACGCGATGTCGAATATTATGTTCTCTGTGGCCTCTACTTGCAACCTTTATGGAATCTGCGTCAGCCGCAGGTTCTGCTCAATGTCTTTTATCCAATCATCAGCATATATAATCCCTTCAATGCCTTTAATGTTCTTCGGCCCCATCCTCTTGAAATCTATGATAGTCCCTAGCCTCGGTTGTTGCGGAGTAAACGGAGGTGGTACCGTCTGTGGCTGGACTAATACGACTCTCTCGACTGCTACGAACGCAATCTGATGAGCATTTTTAATGCCATGCCTCATAACCTCTGATTGGCGCTGCTGCGCCTCTATCATCTGCTGAAAGAACAAAAACATCTACGTCTGATCGACTGCGGATGATGGGGGTGGAAGATCCCTTGAAATTATCGGCGCTGCCCTCTGTACCGGAGGTGGAGAACCTCCGAAAGTTGCTAATGAAATGCCCATCTGAATTGGTGAAATGGACCTTTGGAATGTAGCATCAAAAACGTGTCACGACCCGCGCCCGGATTCTGGGGCACGAGTACGTGGGTACGTCCAGCCTACGCTGCAATATCGGCGGAGAACGCTATCAAGGTCATGATACTATCTAAGCAATCTCACACGAGCATCCAACTCCATAAGGAGGCACAGATGACACAATATAATATGAACAATGTACTCAATCACATAACTACAGCACGATAAGATATCGAAGAAATAAATAAAATGCAATACAAGTCTAAATAAAAATAATCTAACTCAACAATAATATCCAAGTCTCAATAAAGTATGCCGGAGACAAATTCGGTACCAAATAATCTGCTAAAAGAACTAACTAGATAACTAATAATTCCGGCTAAACCTCCCGGAATCACAACTGAACTACCAATGTCCAAGTCTGCAGCTAATCTCCATGTGGTCCATAAAATGTCAGACACCAGTCCTCTAAGGCATAGTCTGGAAAAATATTTCTAGTCAGGAAGGAGCAAAGTACATCTCAAATACCAGTTCCATTTAATTGATAAGGACTATAAAATAATAAACAGATAATGCTATATACTGAAAGAAGACAATGAATAAATTCAATGGCAAAATAAAGAGACAGGTAATATAGGCAATATGATACAGTCAGTGCATATATAAAATGAAGAGAACGAGATACAATATCATATACGGGTGATGTAGTATATGATCTAAAATAGAGAACTGTAACTATTCTAAGTGTTTGAAATCGTAGTTTCGAAATGTGATCGGCTTGGGACTTGTACGATAGATATATGGCCTGGCTAATCATACGTGAGGTGTATGATTAACACTAATAATATTTTACACTTGTACGATAGGTATTTTATCACATCTCGCACTAGCAATATCCCTGCCCCAACTAGTACTGTGGATCCAATCATGACACGTCACGATACACGATCAATGTTCAATATATCATGTACGATGTCTAATTCAATGTCTAATATCAATGTCGTGTACAATGTCAATACGATAACCAATGTAATATGTCATGACTAAAGATCCAATCTATATACTAGTCCGTGTAGCACAGTGTCAAAAATCAGATGTAGCATTTCTAGATATTGGAATTATAGAAATTATCAAATAATTGGAAATTATCAGAGAATGTACTTGCCTTGGGTCCTTAGCTGGTAATACCAATGTCCTGTTCCAGAGTATCGTCTAAATGATCCAACAGTCCTATAGACATATCATATAATATAATATTTGCATCAGATGTTACACTAATACAATCAAAAATATATTGAACTCAGGGGCTACGCTAGGTATTACACTGGTCAACTAGGGTCAAGTGTGCGTCTAATTGCACGGGTGTCGCGTCTGTTATTGCTGTAAATTTAGACAGTCGGTGATACGGTTCTCGCCAGTACGTCGGTGTACATATGGCAGTCTTCTAACAATTTACAAGGTTATAGGTCAATGTAAATACGGGGTATCCGTAATTACACTCGGGTCGCCTAATACATTCAATTAGCATATATCATTAATTAAATATAATACATATATATGTGTACCCAATAATTACATACAAAAATATGTATACGTGTATATACACTAAATAGAATTATATACTATATATATATATATATATATATATATATATATATATGTTTAAAAATATACATACCACATATTTATATATCTACAACAACCAATATTTATGTATACGAAAGAATACGTATACTGAATATATATATATACATATACCAGTGAAAATATACATATACTATAATTATATATATATGTACCAAATAATACATATACTATATACACTAGTATATATGCACGTGCTTTGCACGTATCTTGGAGTGGATGATGTTGATGAGTTGATTTAACTTTGTTGTTTTTAATTATATAGGTTAAGAATTCAACCCTTCAAATTTCGTGGGAACATATTAGAAAATTTAGCAAGTAGTATGAACCCTTCGATTTCCGTAATACATTAATGAATCTCTTAAATGGTTATCAGTGAAATTTATTGTAGGTATTCTTTTAATTAGTAAATATATTGAAGGGCATTTTTGGGAAGAAAACTTCCACGGTGAAGCCTACTTTGGCATTATATAGTAGAATAGATTGAAGGGCATATATATATTGAAGGGCATATATATATATATATATATATATATATATATATATATATATATATATATATACATACAATAAATTTTAGGGGCTACGCTATATATATATATATATATATATATATATATATATATATATACACCAATACATACATATATATATTATTGAATACATATATACTAATAGAGAATACACTATATATATGTATATGCATACATATACGAATCCTACCTATACTAATAAATACACTATATACATACACCGATCGAATACGTACACGCGTACGTGTACGCGAGGGGGAGAATCGAACCTGTGTGTGTGCACGACGACGACGGGGATGACGACGACGAAGGTGACGACAATGACGAAGACGATGATGACGACGGGGGTCACTGGTCGGTCGGAGTGGATGCAGGGAGGAGGAAGCTCGGGAAGAGGGGAGCTCGGGACAGGCGGGGCTCAAGGGAAGAAGGAGTGGTCGGAATGTTAATGGTGTTCGTAATGGCTGAACTGATGATGGTGGTGGTGGCTCGTGGGGGAACGGCTCACCGGGGGAGAAGTTGGAGGGAGGTCGACGGAGTTAATAGTGGTGGTGATTGCAGCGGGGTGGTTTAGTGGCAGCAGCAGCCGGGGAAGGAGGCTGCAGGCTCGCCGGGGAAGGTGGGGTGCAGGGTGGAGTATGGTGGCTCGGGTGAACTGCTGTAGAGGTGGTAGAGTCGAGGCTTGGAGGAGAAGCGGGTGGTCGGGGACGCTCGGGTTGTAGCAGGAGGGGAGTTGGCCGGAGCAGGAAAGAGGTGCTGATGACGATGGTGGTGGTGATTCTGATGAGGCGGAGGGAAATGGTGGTACGGGGGGTGAAGGCCGAGTGCATTAGGAGGAGCGGGGCTCGGTGGTGAGAGCAGTCGGCGGTCGTCGGATGGGTGGTCAGGCTGGAGGAGGGTGGCCGAACGCTCGGGTTGATGGTGGTAAAGTTGGTTTTCCTTCACCCCCCTTTTTAAAAGAAGGAAGAGAAGAAGAAGAGAAGAAGAAGAAGAAGGCAAGAAGAAATGGAAAAAGAAAGAGGAGGCTACGGTTGTGAGGAGGGAGGAGAGAGAGAGGTTGGTGGTGTTTCCTAGGTTTGGGGATTAGGGCATGCTTGGAAAAGGGTGCATGAAGGAGACATTAAATAGAAGATGTGATGTGGGAATGTATGGTGATGATGAGCCCCATTTTGAATGGGTGGCCAGGATTCGTCATTGAAAAATTATTCATACAAGGAGAGGGTTGGGTTGACTAGTCAAATATTAGGGCTTCTCCATTTGGTTTGAACCAATGGGGTATTGACACCTAATGCACCATTTGCAAATAAGCCCCCTTAAATTTAGGTATTTGCACAGACACATAAAATGATGAAAAATTGGTGGGCGATTTGGTGTTTGGTGTTTTATAGGGTGAGAGGGTGTTGTGTGTTTTGTATGGGCTTAATTAATGGGGTATTTGGATTAAATTGGGTTAAAATTGGATTAGTCAAAGTTGGTATTCCCAATTTAATTAGAAACAAATGCAAGCGATGTTCTAAAATTAATTCAAGGTACATGGGGCTAAAATTAGGTTGGGACACAAGTATCATTAGTGAAGAAGACTCGGAACAGAATATTACCCTAATTTGGGTTGCACAAAAATGGGTTGAGATTGTGTCTCCAATTTCGATTGGAACACAAAACGATACAAAGTTGGATTTTATTTAGAAATAAAATAAACGTCCGTGACGAATATTGTGCGACTAAAATGAAGCACAAAAGAGCATAATTATGAGTTACATAAAGGTCATGAAAGATGTAGGCCTGGTGTCAGTCTTGGACCCTTTAATTGGTCCGGCTAAACGGGTTGAGTTAGTATCTCAAAATTGATGGCAACGACACAGGTGTGCGACACAAGATTAAATAATGAATTTCGGATACGGAAAGTTGTGCAATTAAATTAGAGCACAAAAGATTATGATTTTGAGTGACAAAAAATTCAAGCGCCTAAATTGGCGTGTCAAGTCTAGAATGCATCAACTTGTTGGAAATTATGGGCTAAGGCTGGGCTCCGAATATTGCAACAACGGTAGGGTGTAACAATCACGGTAATTAATTATAACCTCAAATAATTAAATCCTAAATAATATAAATTAAATTCATAATCCTATCATTCGGTCAGGTGTTCATCTAGTGGGCTTCTAGGTCAAGTCTACTAGCTCAAACATTAAAAACACTGCATATAATATAATATAATATATATATATATAAATACACATCTTATATAATTATTTAAATTAAATACACATATTATGCAATCATTTAAAATAACTACCACAGTATTAATAATACATAAAAAGTCAAAAATACCCCTATTTTTAGAATGTGGTAGTGACAGGAATAGTGTCTGATGATGCTGCCCTCATAGGCGATGAAGTGACCGACCTCGCTGACATTGCACCAGAGCACTGGGAACGCATCTTTGACGGCATCCTGAAGATAGATTAAACAAAGGAATCATTATTGAGTAAGATACGATATCATCAATGAAAGACAAATTTTATTCAAGGTAAAGAAAACATTCAATATATAAGGATAGTAAAACTGTTATTTGGAAGTATTTCCTAGTTGTGATTGAGTATACTCTCAGCCTATACCATATATCCTAAATCAGGCTCGTAGCAGTACTCTAAGTGAGCACTACTATGATATCGCTCTAATTACGACTCTTGACAGAAGGACCTGCATGGGCCACCATTAAAAATGTATCACGACTCAAACCCGGATATTCGGGCACGAGTACGTGGGTACATTCAACCAACGTCGCAGCATCGGGGGTAGAACGCTGTCTGCGTCAACTCTACTATCTAAACATCTCAAACAATATATACATGGTACTCGTAATCATCTTAACTCCAAACGGAGGAACAATATGGTATCTGATAAATGATAAACTATACTCAATCACAATGCAAACTAAGGAAGATAAAGCACGAGATGGAATAACGAAGGAAAAAAGTCATAATACTTCCACGAATCTGAAAATAATATATACATGCCAAAAACCTAAATAAAGTCTAATACAAGTCTAACAATAATCTAAACCTCCTCAGGCTTTGGTACTAAGTCCTCCTGCTCTAAATGAATATCCTCTAATGGAACGTCGTCCTGTGGTCCATAGTGCGTAGGACACTGGTCTATAAGACAATCATTTAAGAAATATATCCAGTCAGGATTAGAGCGAAGTACATACCTTTGAAAGCAGTTTCAAATACATAATCGAGCATATATAACAGATAGTAGAAAAGATTAGATGATAACTAAACAATAGAATGAAATAAACTAGAGTGAATAGGTAATGTACTTGAATGAAGAACATGCAATATAATAATTACAATATAATAGAAATAAAAGAAATCTAGCTAATGTGCCATGGAATACAAGTTCATTATATAATCGGTTTAGTTTGAACACGAATATAATATGGTAACTCGATTACACGTGTGATGTGTAATCGACATGTATACGAATACACTGGGGCTTGATCACATAACCAACTCCTATTTCCCCCATCCCCAACTAATACCTATAAATCTAATCACGACACGTTACGAACACAAATATGGGCACACTGAATACAAACAGTGACTGAACACGAAGTACACTAAATCAATACCCGATACACATGATAAAATACATGTCAAGGAGTACCCGCTAAATACGGTAAGGGATAACGTCTCCTGACAGGATTTATGTAGTACCAGTCCGTCAAACCACTGTATCAAAATCAAGTACAGAGTTCTAGAACATGAGATATATACTATTATAAAATAAAAACTAACAGAAAAATATACTCGCCTGAAGTCTTGAGCAAATGGTATAACTCAGTGCCTGAGCTTGTGTCACACAAACTTATATAGGAATTTACAGGTTACTAGGTGTAATAAAATATAAATAAATTTAAAAATAAAGAAATGGGTAATCTCTAGGTCATACTAGGTCAACTTGGTCAAACAGGGTCAAACTAGGTCAAGGGTTGACTTTTAAAGTCAAACTAGTCAATATTGGTCACTCTAGTCAAAGCTAGGCCAACCCTATCATTCTAAGTTAAAACTATCTAGACTAGTCTATCTCCCATGTGTATTAGTTATTATCTATTAACACTAAGTATTGGTTAACACCAATTATAAATACACTAGTTAAATATGCTATGAACTACAATACTTATGGATATCAACTAGCTAATACTCATCTAACTAATACCTTGGTTGACACCCATGACACTTAACCATTCCTAATATATAATATTAAGACATCAGCTCTTATTCCATAACCACACTTAAACATCATGTCAACTAACACTAACTACCTTCACTGAATATATACTAACTCATAGTATTTAGGCTATAACTTATCTACCTAATTGCTACTACTTCAAGGTGAAGCCAATAAATACATAGTCATGTACAAGCATCTATGAATTCATCCTTACCTATTTCCAACTGATACACATACACATAAGTTCCAAACCAGGGCCTCTCTGCTCGGTTGCACTGTGCAAGGTGCACCACAACTTACTATCATCACATACATACCCTTATCAACACACTGCCTCCTACTAGACACTGATACATACTTTCTAAACTCTACATCCACCTGCACATAACTGAGCCCCTTGCCTGTGCACACATGTGCACAGGTCTGCATAATTCGAGCCTCAAGTGGCTCAATGCTAACCAACTGAAACCCCTCTAACTTGTTGTCCAATGTTGCTCTTGCTGTTGTGTTGCACTGCTTGATACTGAGATTTCTACTTGATGTTGAAGCTATTGCTTGTTGCTGAAACTGCTTGCTGCTGCAGCTATTGCTGTTGAACTGCTTGTTACTGCAGCTATTGCGGCTGAAACTGCTTGCTGCTGCAGCTATTGCTGCTGAACTGCTTGCTGTTGTAGTTGCACTGATACTGCTTGTATGTTGTTGCTGCTGCACTGCTCGAGCATGCTGCTGCTACAATATATATATATATATATATATATATATATATATATATATATATATATATATATATATATATATATATATATATATATATATATATATATAAATAAATACCTATAGTGCACCAAATAGAAAATCTAAGATACTCAACTCATAGAGGTGCCAAACTCTACATTCTCCACAATTGATCATTCCCACAAGTCATATATATATAATTACAACTATTAGAAGTTATTACAACATATAATGAAGAGAATTCATGTAAATCACTCAAAATTGGCCCTGTATCACACCGTATCATAAAATACCGTAATTCGGCATATACTTATCCATTTGTGGACACGTACCTAATCCCATAACCCCGATCTAAGTCTAATTAGATCTAATTGGTCTCATGATACTAATTTAATGTGTCAAATTCGTAATTCCTCCAACATGCACATAAAACATCATATATAACTCATAATACAAAGCCAAATAGCCTAGAACTTGTTCCTATAGGTAGTCCTATGCCATAAGATCATTCCTAATGGTCAAATGCATGATTAAGAAGCCATAATGAGAGGAAAATTCAGAAATTACCAATTAGAAGATGGATTTCTAATGAAAATATAATTGAACACGATCCAGACACGATCTCTAGCTCCAAAGCTTCTGTCCCTTGTGCTCCTTGCTTCTCCAAGCTTTAAGGCTCCAAGAGTGATGAATTTGAGAAGGAATTGGTGGTGAATTGGGTAGAAAATTAATGGAGAGAAATTGGAAAATTGGGGATCTAGATTTTGGATCAAAATAAAATACAAATGAGGAGAGAGAGAGAGAGAGAGAAGAACCTCTCTCTATAGTGCCGACCTATTCCCCCTTCCCCAAGACTTTTTAAATGTCCAAGTTGCCCCTACATATTGCATTAAGAGGAATAATTAAGGATGGGTATATTTGGAAGTCTCTAACTAATTATAATTACACTAATCCTTCTTAATTTAATTAGTGGAAAGACTAATGGGCTTGGGTCCAAGTTGGGCTCACTACTTGTCATGACAAATCTAGATAGGTCAATATGTGACAAGTCTAAATATTGTCTAGTCTCTCTAACTAACTAATTAACACAAGTCTCTAATGACTAATTAATGCAAGTCATAATAATCATAGCTTAACTTAATTAAATAAATTATACAATCATCACACAGTATTTAATATTATATTTCTAAAATTAAATATCCATGTCAAATTACCAAACAACCCCTTGTTGAAAAAGTGAGGGTGACAGTTGGCGCTTCAACTCTGCTATCTTGGTGGCATTCTGATCCACCAACAGCATGTCATCAACATAAACCAACAAAATAATGAAATCATCCTCGGCAAAGTACCTCACAAAAACATAATGATCCTACGTCGTCCGAGCATAGCCATGCCCCCTTAAACGAATCAAACTTCCTGTACCACTGTCTCGGAGCCTGTTTCAGACCATACAAGCTATTCCTCAACTGGTAGACTAAATATGACTTATCCTTCTCACAGAATCCCTCTGGCTACTCCATGTACAACTCTGCCTTAAGATCACCATGGAGAAATGTCGTCTTCACGTTCATTTGCTTGACCTCTAAGTCAAAACTGGCCGATAAATCTAGCACCACCCGAATAGACGACTGCTTGACGATTGGCAAAAAGATCTTATCATAATCTATGCCTTTCCGTTGATTGTAGCCTTTAACTACCAGCCTCACTTTGTATCGAGGGCGAGTAGTATCATCTGTCTGCTTCACTCTGAACAACCATCGATTCTTCAAAGGCTTCTTGCCCTTTGGCAACCGCACCAGATCATAAGTAGAGTTGACCTCCAAGGAACTCATCTTCTCCTACATGGCCTCCATCCACTCCTGCCTGTGTTTGTCTTCCATAGCCTCTACGAAACTTTTTGGTTCTCCCACGTCAATTAGTAGCATATATTGACCCGGTGAGTATCTCGTAGATGGTTGACGCTCTCTATTTCTCCTCTTCAACGGAATCACTGGTGTTGGTTGTATATCTACAGCCTCCTCCCCTCCAGGAACTGCCTCCTCGTCATGTTCATCCTCCTGAGGGTCACCCTGACCACCATCAGCAGGCTGATGATCAGGGTTGGGAGCAACTCCATGTACTGGCTCCCCCATAACTGGATCCTCTGCGATGTCCTCTGGAAACTGCTTGAAGCAAAATGACTCTAACTCAGGCAATTTATCAGTCTCAGAAGGCATCTCGGAATCCTAAGTGTTGGTCATGGTCTGATCCTCGACGAATACCACATCCCTGCTTTTGTAGAGCTTTCTTCCCACTGGATCGTAGAGTCTATAGACAAACTCATCCCGACCGTAGCCGACAAAGATGCACTGCCTCATCTTTGGCTCATGTTTGGATCTCTCGTCCTTCGGTATATGTACGAAGGCCTTACAACCAAACACTCATAGGTGAATGTATGATGGCTCATTATCGTACCATAATTTGTCAGGCACATCATCCTGCAAAGGAGCACTAGAAATTAAATTAATAACATAAGAAGCTGTGTAAAGTGCCTCACCCTAATAGCTGCCTAACAAGTTTGCTTCTGACAGCAAACACCGCACCCTCTCCATCAGCGTCCTGTTCATCCTCTTC
The DNA here is from genome assembly GCA_036927795.1 of Iris macrosiphon. NCBI lineage: Eukaryota > Viridiplantae > Streptophyta > Magnoliopsida > Asparagales > Iridaceae > Iris > Iris macrosiphon. The sequence goes on along the minus strand of JAYESA010000037.1, from coordinate 1,085,112 downwards.
GCTACACCGTTGAGTTACGATATCTTTGGTGGAGTCTTCTGGTATCGTATCCCTTTCTCTCTGTAATAAGCATCAAAGGACCGATATACTCATCGTTATTGTCCGACCGAACACAAAGAAGCTTCTTACCCGTCTTTCTTTCAACAGAGACCTGAAACTCCTAGAAAGTGGACAACACCTGATCCTTGGTCTTTAAGGTATAGACTTAAACCTTCTTGGAACAATCATCAATAAATGATACAAAATAAGAAGCACCACCAATGGATTTTACCTTCATAGGACCGTAGTCATCCGAGTGAATCAACTCGAGCAATACCGACTTTCTTGAACTTGGGTGACTTTAGAAAGATACCATATTTTGCTTTTCCGCCAAATAATGCGTGCACTTCTCCAACTTTATAGACTTTAGCCCTGGAATCACCTTCTTGTTCACCAAGTAGCTCATCCCCTTTACGCTGATATGGCTGAGCCGCCTGTGCCACAACTCAGTAGACGCATCAGTAGCTGTGATAACCTCATGTGCCCCCTGTGCGCTGCCTTCCATATAGTAGAGCCCGAACCTCTTGCTTACTCTGGCAATCACCATCGAACCTCTGAAAAGCTTCCATTGACTGTTCTCGAAGAAACTAAAGAAACCCTCATCATCTAACCTTCCAACCGATACCAGGTTAAAATGGATATCAGGGACATGACAGACATCTTTGAGAACAAGAACTGCACGCATCTTTCTCCTCAAATGCACATCTCCAATGGCAACCGCCTTTGACACATCTCCATTGCCCATCTTCAATAATCCACAGACGCGTGTTGTGTAAGTAAAAAATAGTGTCCTGTTGTGAGATATGTGCGTTGACGCACCTGAGTACACCAACCAAGAGTTTTTATCGCAGGCGAGGTTTATAACTACCTCATCACCTACAATGATCATGTCGCCTCCATGTGTCGAGGCTGCCGCTGTAGTGTTCTCACTTTGCTTCCCTTTGTCGCCCTTCTTCTCTCTCTTCCAAGTAAAATAGTTCTGCTTGATATGGCCCTTCTTGCCACATTGGTAATACTCTGATTCCTCGTACCGACCCTTGGACCTTCTCCTGCTTTTGTCTCTGCCACCGCCTGGACCCCTGCTTTTACCCCTTTCGTGGCTCTCTTAAACAAGCGCATGTGAGTTTGATGTGGATGAAGTACCCTGAGAACATATCTGCATCTCTTCATTCAGTACCCCGCTCTTGGAAAACTCCAGACTGACCACACCTTCCAGAGCAGAAGCGATCATAGACACTCGTACGGTCTTCCACGAGTCTGGCAATGTATACAGCAGCCATAGTCCCAGAACCTCATTATCGAACTTGACTCCCATCGAGGATAGCTGGTCAATCACGCCCTGAAACTCACTCAAGTGATCCGTAATCGATGCCACATATTTGTACCGAAGACCCATCATCATCCAGATCTGGAATAATTTATTTAACCCGATCTTCTTCGCATACAAAGATTCTAGCTTATCTCACAGTGTCCTCACGTGCTCAATACTGGCAATGTGGTTATATACATTCTCGTGAATGAAATGTCTGATATACCCACATACCTGTATATGCTCAAAATTCTAGTCCTCTTCGGATTTGTCACTGGGCCTCTCAGAAGCAAATACCAATAGATGTAGCTTCTTGACAAATAACAGATCCTTCATCTTGCTCCTGCGATAATGATAGTTGGTACCATTCAGGTTTACCATACACACTGGCTTCGCACTCATCTCTCCTCCCTAGTTTTTCTGTCAACTCCTGACACCCTTCTGAAATTTTTAAAACCTAACTCTAATACCACTTTGTTGGGAACGAAAGCGCGAAAACCGTTTCCCAAACCAGAGAGTACCTGCGAGAGAATTGAGCAAAATGCACAAACTAAAAATGCCAAACACAAATTGTAGACACGGAAATTTCTGACGTGGAAAACCTTTGCAGAAAAAAATCATGGGACAATCAGAGTCCAACCCTAAAAAGCCTCCACTAATGGAATAAGAAATACACCGAATCCTTACAAACTTCTCACCAATCCAATACGGATCACCACAATACTTAGGAATAGAAAATAGATCACACCACGAAGATAAAAGACAATAAAAAATTATCCAAAGTTGATCTCCTCCTACAAAACGGCCTCCAATCTTTCTTTCTCCTTCCCAAGATTGTAATGGCACTCTTGTCTCCTTTTCCTCTTCCTTGAGATGATATATTATGTATTCTCTATGGAATTAGGGTTAGAAAAATCTAATATATATCCCCTAATCCTGTAGCTAATCCTGGACCGTAGGATATTATCCAACGGTGTATAAAATATTCCTGAAATTTTGTTCAGCCCGCCAACCGAACTCGGACCGACTTTGATTTTGAGGTTTTGAAATACACATCGAGTTTGGCTCAACTTCGGTTTTGAGGTTCTGGAACATCACACCAAACTCGGACCAAGTTCAGACCAAGTTTGGCCCGAACACTGTCTCCCCCTGTACAGCAGACTGCTCCTCATTCCTTCTGAGTTTCTTCGACCTTTCGAATGGTTCTTGTCACCTCCCCGAGCTTCTCTGAACACAAACGATGCTCGTCGCACTCTAGGGTATTCTTCATATAGGTTGGGAACCCACCCACTCTAACAATATTTTAACACGAACATGTAGTTGAGTAGCTAGCTCTTCATATTACTTCTAATTGTGATTCTAGACTTTCTCGTGTCTTTCGGAATATATTTGGTGATGTGTTGGAGCCGTATCACAAGTGTATCATAGATTTGGTATGATACAGGTGTGATGCACTCCACATGTTTGATATAATATGTATACTTTATTTTAGTGTTATAATATATATTTTTTGATTGTATATGATATATATATATATATATATATATATATATATATATATATATATATATATGTATATATATATATATATATATATATATATATTTATTTATTTATTGGGTTATGATTATACTAGTTGATAGAGGTATATTATGTAAATATATAGAAGTGGAATGTTTGGACTGATAGCACAGTGTATTCACTGTGTGGACTGATATAGGGTTGCACTATAGAAGTAGGTATGGGCTAGATGCATATAGATATATCCATGGTATCATTAGGTGTGGGTGTGACTTTTAGGTTTTGTGTGGGTAACTTAGACTGTCGGGTTGGGCAGTGCAAACATCAGCAATGAGGTGAGAAGGGGACTGTGCACATCTCGGGTCAGGGAGCAGTGGGTTGTGCACACTAATGTGCACAACAGCAGAATTAGCAGCAGCAGTACATGAGTATGGGGGATTGGGTTTTAGGCTAGAGTGAATAGGTGAGGTTGGTATAGTTCATAAGTGAACTGAACACATGTTCAGTTCACATCTGAAGGTAAGGGAAAGGGGTTGAGTATGACTGTTCTGCAAACAATAGACAGACGGGGACTTTGTTGAAGTGGCATGTGCAATATAAGAAGTGAGGGTGCAGCTATGGATTGTAGGGTGCACAGGTAACAAGTGAGGGTTCCAGATTTGAGTAGTGATGTAGGTATTGAGGCATGTACTAGGTATCAAGATACTAATAGGTAGTAGTATATAGATTTTGGGTATTAGGTGATATCAGGTGCAGTATCAGAGGAGATATCCAACTGAGTTTAGTATCGTATCATGGAGAGGTCTGAACCACAGTAGAGAATGGCTTGCACTAGAGTGTGCAATCAGTGAACTGATGTGCACTGTGGTGACTGTGATTAGGAGACAAGAGGGATCAGTCAAGTTAAGGGAGCAGTGTACAAGAGTGCACTGCATAGCAGTAGAGCAGTGTAGGCTAATACCAGGGTATCATATCAGTAGAATTGATTAGAGTAACAATAGCTAGAGGCAGTGCCAGGTAGAGCACTCACATCAATATGAAGACAGTGCAGTCGGGTTAGCAAGGAGATAGGTACTTAAGTTATCATTTTAGTGCTAAGTTAATATATTTTAGTTTGAAGTTATTGGTTGGAATTATAGTTAGTATTATAAATTGCTTAGTATATATATAAGTTAATTAGTGTATGGTAGTTTATATGTGTATCAGTTAGATATATTATTTAGTATATAGTTACTGGTAATATAACTATTATATGGCATTGTTATACTAGTTAAAGTAAATATAGATGATGATACTAGAGGTATCCTAGTACCTAGTATAGGCTAGTATGACTTGTATCATATAGATATGCACCTAATAACCTAGAGATTGACTCATACAACCTAGAAATAGCTAGTTTGACCAAGTTTGTCCTAGAGTTGACCTAGTTGACTGTTTTGACTTAGAATTGGCCTAATGACCTAGAAATGGACTAGTTTAACTTGTATTCCTTCCAAAACTTTTTATTGATGTAATATTCCATATTTAGGTCTCTGAGGCATTGTTTCGGACATCTACGATATCATTCGCCAGATTTCAGGCAAGTACATTCTCTAATAGTTTTTCATTTATGATATCCTCTATGTTCTTGTATTTAGTGTACATATCTTTGACTTTCCTGACACTTGGTTACACGGATTAGTATTTCTGGATCCCGTCATGAGATATTATTCCTGGTAGCTCCTGACATATCTCTTGTGCGAGGCTTATATTCTTGTATGAGTATGGATACCAATTCGTGAGAAGAGTCACGACTTCTCATAGAAGCTCGCGTCATAACGTGCCATGGTTGGATTCACTATACCAGTGGGGGCAAAAAGTTTTTAGTGTAGATATATGATCTTTTCCCGGAGTTCTTGTTATTCATGAATAGTGTTAATCATACACCACACGTATGATTAGCCAGGCCTTGGTTCATGAGCAGTACCCAAGCCGATCACATGTTGTCATTGGTACTCACTCACTTAGATAGTTGTTTTATTTTCCATATATGATGTTCGTATCTCCTGTATATATTTCCGTATTTTCTTATTTTAGTATATTCCAACATGCTCTGTTCCTCATGTTTATGCTCTCTATTTACCGTTACATAGTTTTTATCATTTATTGGAACTGCTTTTAGAGATGTACTTTGATCCTTTCCTAACTGGATATATTTTTCTCAGATGACACTGAGGAGTGGTATCCCACTCACTACGGGCCTCAAGATGTAGTTGGCTTCGAGTAAGAGACTTTGGCTCAAGAAGGACTTATCCCGGTTGAAACAGATGACCCATTACCTGTATCTAAGTAGATAGGTTTATTGTACTAGATTTGTCTCCAGCATTTAACATTAGTATTTCTTTATTATATTTAATGACACATTGGATATTATTTTGTTTTGTGAGTTATATTTGACTCTTCAGTTCTTTATATCATATTCGTGCGATTGTTCCATATTATAGATCTGTGATTGAGTATTTAGATTTTATTGGTGGTGTTATATATCTTGATGATCATTATTGCTAGATAGATAGTTTACCCAAACAATGTTCTACCACCGATACTGCGTCGTAGGTTGGACGTACCCATGTCTCGTGCCCTTATATTGGGTACGGGTCATGACAACTAAAAAAAAATAAGCACAATAAACCTATACTGCATGGTGGCTCATGCAGGTCTTCGAGGTCGCAAATAGTACGATTCGTAGTGGTGCTCTGAATTGAATGCTATTACGAGCCTGCTTCAGGATATAGGATATTGGCTATAGGCTGAGAATACTCAATCACAACTAGGAAAAACTCTATTGTTCATTTCAATTGCTCTTCTTTTATATTGATAAATTGAGCTTTAAATGTCCTTCTTTAAAAATATTCCATCTTATTCCATATTGATTCTTTTCTTTTACTTTGCCTCAGGATGTCGCCTAGTACTCGATCACAGCGTGGGAGAGCAGCTTCTGAGGGATCTACGACTTCCCGAGAGCCTGAACCAGTCACTTCTTCGGTGATTGGCGTATCAGCTGCGTTCGGAGATCCACCCCCAGTACAGGGGGCTGTTCTAACTGCGACTGAGGGACTTACACCTCCACCTCCCGTGCCGACAGTTGTGACCCAGATGTTCGCACTGTTTCACGAGATGTTGGAGGCTCAGAGGGCCTAGTCAGAGGTTCACCAAAGGCAGACCGACGTGTTGCGGTAGGATATTGAGAGTGCTCATCAGCTTGCTCGTACTGTAGTAGAGAGAGAGAAAGGTTCCAGTCCAACATCAATTTGCTCTGCAGGTTGCCCCGCTTCGGCCGGGTAGTATCCAGTACTTCAAGAAGATGGAACCTCGGGTCTTCAAGGGGATCGAGGGAATCGTCTATATTGATAATTGGGTCGAGGATATCGAGCGTCTCATGTGGGTATCTCGTCTTGCTGAGTATCTGAAGGTTGAGTTAGTGGGACTTCAGTTGTTCGATATCGCCCGCACTTAGTTAAGGAATGAGCCACTTCTTACTATTGTAGGGCAGTCTTGAGAGGTATTCAAGGACCTCTTCAAGAGGAAGTTCTTTGCTCGAGTGGACATATTGGACTTAGGAAGGCAGTTTGAGAGCCTTACTCAGGGGAGCATGTCTGTGGAGGAGTACATCACAGAGTACGAAAGGTTGAGCCAATTTAAGGAGTAATTGGTGAGGGAGCCAGAGGTTTGGGCTATCCGCTTCCGCGAGGGTCTGAACTGGGAAGTGAAGATCCTCATTCCATCTTTCTATCAGACGTATTCTGAGATACTTGCGGAGACACGCAAGGTTGAGAGAGAGTTGAGCTTGAAGACCAAGAGAGTCCGCGATTCTTTTCTGGGGGCTAGTAGCAGCGCAGGGCCTGCTAAGCGTCCTTCTCTCCAGTCTAGTCCTTTCCAACAGCCACAGCAGTATCCGACTACAGCTAGGGCGCCGGTTCACCAGGCACCACAGCAGCAACAAAGACACTCACATCACACTTCTTGCTACTACTGCAAGAAGCCTGGCCATATCTGGGAAGATTATTGGAGGAGGTTGGGAGTTTGTCTGTATTATGGCACAGAGGGGCACCAGATAAGAGATTGTCTTACCAACCCTCGTCGTGCAGCTCAGGGAGCAGCCCCAGCTCAGAGAGCATAGGAGAGGCCACCTGTAGTACAGCCAAGGGGACCACCGCTTCTGACCCAGCAGCAGTGTTATGCCTAGCACCAGCATCAGGTAGGTGCACCTCAGGGACGAGCATTTCTGTTCTCCTTGATTCTTTTGCATCTTTAGCTTTGTTTGATAGTGGTGCTTCTTATAGTTTTGTATCTGTTTCTTTTGCTTTGAAGCATTATTTGCTAGCTGAGTCTTTGCTTAGGACTTGCAAGATCATAACCGTGGGAGGCATTATCCTGGTTAGTTATGTTTGCAAGGATCAGAGAGTTACTATGGAGGCCAGGAGTTGAGTGCGTGTCTACTTGTAATGCCACTTCCGATATACGATATTGTACTCGGGATGGATTTGTTGAGTAGGAACCATGCTAGTATAGATTGCAGAGGAGGTAGAGTTTTGTTTAGCCCAACAGGAGAGCCAAAGTTTGGGTTTGCCATTAGAACTTCGAAGCAGGGAGAAGGCATTATCAGTGGAGCTATGGTGGAAGACAAGGAGTTGCCGTATCCGTTGATAGCAGAGTTTTTGGATGTGTTTCCTGAGGAGTTGCTAGGATTGCCGCTAGATCAAGATGTTGAGTTCTCTATAGACTTGGTGCCCAGTGTAGAGCCGATTTCACAACATGTCTATAGAGTGAACAACAACGAGCTGGCCGAGATAAAGAAGCAAGTGGATGAACTGCAGGATAAGGTGTTTATCAGATGCAGTTCTTCACCGTAGGGAACCTCGGTATTGTTTGTACCGAAGAAGGATAGATCGGTGCACATGTACATCGATTACATGGCATTGAATAATCTTACTATCAAGAACAAATATCCATTGCCGCAAATTGATGGTTTGTTCGATCATTGAGTGGCGCCAAGGTGTTCTCCAAGATAGACTTGAGATTAGGCTACCACCAGGTGAAAGTGAAGCCGAAGGATATTCCAAAACTGCTTTTTGGACTCGGTATGGCCAGTATGAGTTCATGGTGATGTCGTTTAGGTTGACTAATGCGTCGGTGGTATTTATGAATTTGATGAACAAGGTGTTCTAGCAGTATATTGACAAGTTCATGGTGATGTTCATCGATGACATTCTCATATACTCGAAGACGCCAGAGGAGCATGAGGAGCATCTGCAGATTGTGTTGGATGTGTTGAGGAAGGAGAAGCTGTACGAAAAGCTGTCCAAGTATGAGTTTTTTCTAGACAATGTTGAGTTCTTAAGGTATATTGTGACAGGTGATAGGATTTCAGTGGTCCCGAAGAAGATCGCATCAGTGGAGTCTTGAAAGATCCCGAGTTCAGTGGTAGAGATCATGAGTTTCTTTGGTCTGGCAGGCTACTACATGAAGTTTGTGCAAGATTTCTCGAGGATTGTTGAGCCAATGACCAGACTCACCAGAAAGGACGCGGAGTTTGTTTGGACAGAGGAGTGCCAGGTTGCTTTTGAGGAATTGAAGAAAAGGTTGACATATGCTCCTATTTTGACGTTGCCATCAGGGTCCGGAGTTTTCACTATTTATAGTGATGCATCAGGAAAATGATTGGATTGTGTTCTCCAGCAAAATGGTAAGGTTATTGCCTATGCATCCAGGCAATTACGTCTTCATGAGAAGAACTATCCTACCCATGATTTGGAGTTGGCGACGGTCATCTTTGCTCTGAAATTATGGAAATATTATATGTACGGAGAGCGTGTGGAGATCTTCACAGACCCCAAAAGCTTGAAGTATGTTTTCACTCAGAAGGAGATGAACATGAGGCAGCTTCGGTGGCTAGAACTGATAGAGGATTTTGATATATCCTTACAGTATCACCCAGGGAAGGCCAATGTGGTTGATGATGCCTTGAGCAGGTATCCGGTAGCTATATTTTTGACGAGGGACCGGCATTTGTTGGAGGATCTGGAGAGCCTGGGCATTAAGGTGATAGTTCCTGGGATTACAATGCAGATGTGGGGTTTGCAAATACATTCATTTGATGCAAAGGATCAAGGCATCTCGGTATGAGGACATGCCTCTGGGGAGCATTAAAGCACAGGTCGAGCCAGATTGAAGGGTGATTTTACTATTACAGAGGATAGATCTTTGAGGCATAGAACCAGATTATATGTACCTAGTGGAGAGCTGCATGAAAAGGTATTGTAGGAAGGGCACCGTTCTCAATATTCCATGCATCCAGGTGCCAACAAGATTTATTAGGATATTCGAGAGAGTGTGTGGTGGTATGGCATAAAAAGGGAGATTGCACAGTTTGTGTCCAGATGCTTGGTGTGCCAGCAGGTGAAAGTCGAGAGGCAGAGGCCATACAATTTACTTCAGCCATTACCCATTCTAAAGTGGAAGTGGGAGCACATTACTATTGATTTTGTGTCCGGAATTCCACGATTTCTAGAAAGAAAATACGCGATTTGGGTCATCGTTGACAAGTTGACCAAGTCGGCCCACTTTTTACCTTTCAAGGTGGGTTTGTCTACGGAGAAGCTGGCAGAGTTGTATGTGAGGCAGATCATTAGGATATATGGGGTTCCCGTCAGCATAGTCTTGGATCGGGATAGTCATTTCATTTCTCATTTTTGGAGGAGTTTGCAAGCGAGCTTGGGCACCCAGCTCAAGTTCAATACTGCATATAACCCTCAGATAGATGGGCAGTCAGAGAAGACCATTCAGACTCTCGAGGATATGCTACACACCTATGTACTAGATTTCTGGGGATCTTGGGAGGATGATCTCCATTTGGTAGAGTTTGCTTACAATAACAGCTACTAGGCCAGTATAGAGATGTCACCATTTGAGGCTCTATACGGTCGAAGATATCGTACTCTCTTGTCATAGGACGATATTGGAGAGATACCTTTGCTAGGGCCAGAGATGGTGGTGGGTACAGCGGAGAAGGTTAAGCTAATCAGGGATAGACTTCGGGTGGCGCAGGACAGACAACGACATTATACCGATAGCCACCGGAGGCCTTTAGAGTTTGAGGTATAGTTTTAGATTCTTGTTTTGTGCTTGATATTGGTTGTTTGTTATAGATTAAGTTCTTAAGGTTATGTTTTATTCTAGGTTGGAGGTCTGGTGTTTCTGAGGATTTCTCTGACACGAGGTACGATTCGCTTTGGTGGAGGCGGAAAGATTAGTCCGCGATTCATCGGAACCTTCAGTATTCTCGAGAGGGTCGGTGCAGTTGCCTACAGAATAGACTTACCGCCTGCATTAGAGAAAGTTTATAACGTGTTTCATGTCTCACAGTTGAGACAGTACGTGGCGGATCCTTGTCAAGTATTGGACCACTCGGAGATAGAGGTAGGCCCTACTCTTAGCTATCTAGAGCAGCCAGTTGAGATTCTGGATCAGAGAGAGAAGCTATTGAGGAACTAGATCATTCCCTTGGTACGTGTCGTATGGAGGCATCACTCTCCGAGTGAGCCTATCTGGGAGAGGGAGCATGAAATACGAGAGCGTTACCCATATTTGTTTGTACCTTGAGGTATGTTCTTTCTTGTTATTCTTTGCTTTTCTAGGGGTAGTTTTGTCTTTGAATTTTGAGGACAAAATTATTTTAAGGAGGGTAGACTTGTCACTATCACATTTTCTAGGAAGGATATTTTGGTCATTTTTGTAATTTAATAATTATTGTGCATGTTGTATATTTATTTCTTGTATTATTTATTCATTGCTAGATGTTATATTTTATTTTGGACTTGTGTTATCCGACCTAACTAGTTATAATAGACTCATGGACCCACATTATTTCTAGTAAGACTTGAGCCCAACAATCAAGCCCATTTCATTAAGTTAATGACTTAATTAGTTAAACCAATTGGATTAGAACATTTTTTCCTTAATTAATTTCTTCATGACAAGCCCCAATGGGTATTGTAGACTTTTCATAGTTGCTTGGATGAGGAGTTTAGGCCGGCCATAGGGGGGAAGAGAGAGACTCTCTCTCTCTTCATTCATTTCATTGTATTCTAGATCTAAAATTTTTCTTTTCTAATTTTTTTCACACCTACACCAATCCCTACCCAAATTACTTCCTAATTCCTTCTTTATTCACTATTGGAGGCTATTGGAACAAGGAGGAGGCAAGGATCTACAAGGAGAATGAATGAACATAAGTTGAAGGCTCTTTGCATCCATTTGGAGACTTGCATTGGGAATCCATCTCCCAATAGATACATTTCAGTTTTCTCCTTCTAATTAGACTCCAAATATGTAGTTTTATAATTATGAACCCTCTTATGTACTAAGGCTACGAATAGGATTTGGAATTATGTTCATAGGAGGCCTATGAAGAAAGTTATAGTGTATTTTGTGCCAATTTTGGGGCAATTCCGAGATTGGTACATCATGTGTTTGTCAATAGGTCAATTAGACCAAATTGACATATATTTGGTTGTGTGAGACTAGTGTCATGTCCACAAATGGATATGTGTAGGCCGTATCATGACAATTTGGCAATACATGTTGATTTGGGGGGTTTTTCTTCGACACGGGGGTTTGAACAGGTCACATTTTAACATGGACACGTAGTTGAGTAGCTAGCTCTTCGTATTACTTATAATTGTGATTCTAGACTTGCTCGTGTCTTTCGATAGGTGATGTGTTGGGGCCGTATCGTACGCGTATCATAGATTTAGTGTGATACGGGTGCGATGCACTCCACGTGTGTTTGATAGAATGTGTACTCTATTTTAGTATTATAATTTTTATATTTTAGATTATATATATATATATATATATATATATATATTGTTATATATATTCATTGGGTTGTGATTATACTAGTTCTTAGAGGTATAGTATGTAAATATATAGAGGTAGAATGTTTGGACAGATAACACAGTGTGTTCACTGTGTGGACTGATCTGGGGTTGCACTACAGCAGTGGGTATGCGCTAAATGCATATAGATATATACATGGTATCATTAGGTGTGGGTGTGACTTTTAGGTGTTGTGTTGGTACCTTAGACTGTCGGGTTGGGCAGTGCAAACAGTAGCAATGAGGTAAAAATAAGACTGTGCACATCTTGGGTCAGGGAGCAGTGGGTTGGGCACACTAATGTGCACAGAAGCAACATTAGCAGTAGCAGTACATGAGTATGGGCGATAGGGTTCTAGGCTAGAGTGAATGGGTGAGCTTGGTACAGTTCATGAGTGAACTGAACACATATTCAGTTAACATCTGAAGGTGAGGGAAAGGGGTTTAGTATGACTGTTCTGCAAACATCAAACAGATGGAGACTTGGTTGAAGTGGCCTGTGCAATGTAAGAAGTGAGGGTGCAGCTATGGATTGTGGGGTTCACAAGTAACAAGTGGGGGTTCTAGATTTTAGTAGTGATGTAGGTATTGAGGCATGTACTAGGTATCAAGATACTAATAGGTAATAGTATAGGTTTTGGGTATTAGGTAATATCAGGTGCAGTATCAGAGGAGATATCTAACTGAGTTGATTATAGTATCAGGGAGAGGTCCAAACCACAGTAGAGAATGGCTTGCACTAAAGTGTGCAATCAGTGCACTGATGTGCGCTGTGATGACTGTGATTAGGAGACAAGGGGGATCAGTCAAGTTAGGGGAGCAGTGCACTCTTGTGCACTGCATAGCAGTAGAGCAGTGTAGGCTGATACCAGGGTATCATATCAGTAGAATTGATAAGAGTAACAGCAGCTAGAGGCAGTTCCAAGTAGAGCACTCACATCAATATGAAGACAGTGTAGTCTGGTTAGTAAGGAGATGGGTACTTAAGTTATCATTTTAGTGCTAAGTTAATATGTTTTAGTTTGAAGTTATTGGTTGGAATTATAGTTAGTATTAGAAATTGCTTAGTGCATATATAAGTTAATTAGTGTATGGTAGTTTATATGTGTATCAGTTAGATATATTATTTAGTATATAGTTACTGGTAATATAACTATTATAGGGCATTGTTATACTAGTTAAAGTAAATATAGATGATGATACTAGAGGTATCCTAGTACCTAGTATAGGCTAGTATGACTTGTATCATATGGATATGGACCTAATAACCTAGAGATGGACTCATACAACCTAGAAATAGCTAGTTTAACCAACTTTGACTAGTTTAACCTAGAGTTAACCTAGTTGACTGTTTTGACTTAGAATTGGCCTAATGACCTAGAAATGGACTAATTTAACTTGTATTCCTTTCAAAACTTTGTATTGATGTAATATTTCATGTTTAGGTATCCGAGGCACCGTTCCAGACATCTACGATATCATTCAACGAATTTCAGGCAAGTACATTCTCTGAGAGTTTTCCATTTATAATATCCTCTAAGTTCTTGTATTTAGTGTAGATATCTTTGACTTTTCTGACACTTGGTTATACAGATTGGTATTCCTGGATCTCGTCATGAGATGTTATTCCAGGTAGCTACTGGCATATCTCTTGTGCGAGACCGATGTTCTTGTATGAGTATGGACACCAATTAGTGAGAAGAGTCCCGACTTCTCATAGAATTCTGTGTCATAACGTGCCATGGTCGAATTCACTATACCAGTCGGGGGCAGAGAGTATTTAGTGTAGATATGTGATCTTTCCCCGGAGTTCTTGTTATTCTTGAATAGTGTTAATCATACACCACACGTATGATTAGCCAGGCCGTGGTTAATGAGCAGTACCCAAGCCGATCATATGTCACGGGTACTCACTCACATAGATAGTTATTTTATTTTCCATATATGATGTTCGTATTTCCTTTATATATTTTTCATATTTCCTTATTTCAGTATATTTCTGCCATGCTCTGTTCCTCATGTTTATGCTCTTTATTTACTGTTACTTAGTTTTTATTATTTATTGGAACTAATTTTAGAGATGTACTTTGCTTCTTTCTTGACTAGATATATTTTTCCCAGATGACACTGAGGAGTGGTATCCCACTCACTACGGGCCTCAGGACGTAGTTGGCTTAGAACCAGAGACTTTGACTCTGCAGGGACTCATCCCGGTTGAGACAGATGATCCATTACCTGTAGCTCAGTAGATAGGTTTATTGTACTGGATTTGTCTCCAGCATTTGACATCAGTATTTCTTTATTATATTTGATGACTCATTGGATATTATTTTGTCTTGTGAGTTGTATTTGACTCTTCAGTTCTTTATATCATATTCGTGCGATTGTTCCATCTTATAAATCTGTGATTGAGTATTTATATTTTATTTGTGGCATTATATATTTTGATTATCATTATTGCTAGATAGATAGTTTACCCAAACAACGTTCTATCGTCGATACTGCGATGTAGGCTGGACGTACCCACGTCCCATGCCCTTATATCGGGTATGGGTCATGACACTTGTAGTCCTTACATAGTGGGGTATGGCTATTAGATATGAAAAGATTGAACACTGCTTAATCAACTTTTCTGCTTGCACTATAGAGTTATCTGATAGAAATTGCATGCATTGCATTGGTCAGGATAACTTGTGCACAATATCGTTATCTCTCGAACAGTTTCTGGGGCACTGGAGATCGTTCGGCCTAGGAGAGATCTGGATACCCTGAGGCTAGAAATCCTTACGTACTGGGGGGTATCAATATATTGGTGAGCATGGGCATAAAGTTCCACTTACTAATAGGCAAAAAGTGTCCATTAGTGAGTTTGTACATGTAGTTCCAGCTTGCTAATCCCGGAGAACCAACACTCGGGGACCATCATGTAGTTAGGCCACATGATAGGTTATCCTTCTTGCATACCTAAAGTTTGATGCAGATATGAACATGGAATAATAGATATATGTTTATGCAAATTGTTTCTAACTTGTGTGTCAGTTGAAGGGATAACCGTCCGACTGTGGGTAAGAATCACTGAATAAGTGATAATTATTTTATTGTGTTTCCTATACATGTTGCTCCTTAGAATAGTCCATGTTACATGAATTATTACCATTTTGTTCATTAGAAATGTTGGCATGTTTAAGTAAATGAATATGGCTTACAAAACACGTTGTGCACGTCAAGATTAGCGTAGATTCAATATCATGCATGAACTGTCCTATTGTATGCTTAATGAATTGATTATGAAATGTGGCTTTCAAAGATATTTTTAAAAAGAAGTAATTTGACTCTGACTCTGTACAACATAAAATAAACTTAGGTACAAGTAGCAAGATCACTAATAATGCAATATTTTATAACATGATTATTTAGTATTGGTTTTAGAGGGTGTTACTTTTGTTTCTCGCTAGTATTTATCCCAAAGTGCTGACCCCCCACCAGTCTGTTCGCAGGTACTTGTAGAAGCATGAAAAATACGTTGTAGAGTTATACGCATTATTTTAGTGCTGGGCGGCATAAAATATGACTTCAGAGCCACTGGCGTACAACAGGGGTTCATCGCTAGTACGACGTAAACTATAAGCTCCAGGACAACCCGCGTATTGCAGTATTTTCAGGCTGATTCAGCGTAAAAAGATTGTTACATCGCCATTTTGGCGTAAAACTTACTCGCTTTTAATGCAGTGGGAAGTTGTACGGGGAACGCTTCGTATTCCTTGAATGAACCTGTTAGATCACGCAGTGAACCTGACTCCTGACAACGAGTACTGCACAACTATCCAGACGACGGCGGTAATGATGGTGCGGCACAGAAACCCAAACCGTCATTTAGTGACATTTCTCTGATATAAAGTATTTTTACGCATACAAGGGAATACGCTGCCTAGTTTTATACAGGCAGATGTGAGCTTTTACGCTCAGCAGAAGACAAAATAAACTGCCACGTCAAAACTACTCTTAGTACAGAGCTCGAGGCACGTCTCTGCATTTAATACTCAGAATGGGGGCAGATCTCTGCATTTAATGCAGGAGATTTGGTTCCATTTTCAAAGACTGGGCGATCCATAATTACGGCTAATATGTCCACGTCATCACCTCTGCATATTACGCCATCAGGCTATTTTCAGCTATAGGAGCACGATGTACGCTATCTCCTTGAAATACGCCACCTGGCTATTTTTTAGCTATAAGGAGTACGCCGTTGCTATCTCTTCGGAATACGCCAACTCAGACTATTTAGTCCAGAATACGCTCAAGACCTCATTCAAGGAAGGAAGATCGGCTATCTTTTACGCTAGCTACCTATCCATGCAGCAACAAGGCTTCTACGCCTATTTGGCTTCTACGCAAACTTGACAACTATTTGGCTTCTACGCCATGGTGACAGTTATCAGCTTCTACGCCAACCTTTTCTACGCAAGGGGCAGTTACCTACGTGGCTTGCATGCCGTGATCTTTGTAGCAGTTATACGTATTATCCCATCATGGAACATGCGTCACACACAGATTCAGAAGATCATTTATACGTGGGTGGCAGTTATTCTAACCGCCACGTAAAAAGTGCCATACTCTCCACTGTCCGGCTTCTACGCCGACTGGACATTTACTGTCACTAAAATCCTATAAATAGAGACCTCTGTCCACAGAGGTCCGAGGTGGGAACAAGGTCACAAATTCCAAGGTCGGAGATTGATTTTCTTTAGAGAGAAGAATCAAGAGCACAGATAGAGAGCAGTGATCGACAATTTTGGCATCAAGCATCCACTCCCCTTTGAAATCTTTGAAGCATCTCCTTCTTCTACAGCACTTCTTCATCATCGTGTGGTCCAAGGGACAAAGTGATCGACCGATGATCAGACTCCTATAGCAATATTTACCCAGATTTAATTTTGTACTTAACATCCTCGTATAGGATTAATAGTACTTCTTGTTTGTAAACCTAAGAAAGGGTTTCGTATAAACCTAGTTTTATTTCTTCCATTTATTATCAAACACAAGATGGCGACTCTGCTGGAGATCTCTTTCTCATCTGATGAGAAAGCAATTGCTCAACACGATGCAGTATCAGTAGAATCAATGAAGAAGACCTTGGTCGTCCAGTTCGACCAATCCGCCTACGAAGATATACTTCGAGCAAGGGTAGCTCTCACTCTCTCTTTGTCCAAGACAACAGGAAATTGCGTAAGGTCTGGATGCCCCGGACATCCCCTACCATTCCTGCCGACTCTCTGGTTTCTCCGACCAACAAGGTTGTAGCTTCGCAACCTCCGCTCCCTGCGCGTAAAACTCTGTCTCCCGTCTCTGACGTGGCAGACAAAACTTCTGGTGATGCCTCAGTGCTAGTCCAGAAGTCTACTCCGCGCCTTACGCGTAAAATTCAATCTCCCGTCTGTGACGTGGCAGGCAAAACTTCTGGTGATGCCTCAGTGCTAGTCCAGAAGTTTACTCCGTGCTCTGCGCATAAAATTCAATCTCCCATCCGTGACGTGGCAGACAAGATTTCTGATAATGCCTCAACGCCAAATCAGAAATTCCAAACGCGCTCTGCGCATAAAAATGCATGTGCCCTCCGTGGAAAAGCAGATGGTCCCTGTAATCTACGCAAGAGAAAATAAGTGGCGGACTTCTCAACTTCTCGGCCTTTACGCCAGCAAGAGAAGAATCTGCCCGCTCTCCAGATTACGCGAGAAGCTGATGGCCGATTGAGGACTTCCTCAATTTTACGCCAGCCTGAGCAAAATTCTAGATTACGCCAGGTCAAGCCTCTCAACGCAAAGAAGGCCCAGTTTGCGGATAGATACGCTCCTCGGGGATCATTTGCTACTCATATGGCTGAACTGCTGTATACGTATGGCAGGGAGAGAGTTATGGTTCCTAATATCCGCATTCCAACTGATATAAAAAGGCAGAATAAGCCTTCTTCTTCTTCTTCTGCTGTTAATCCTCCTGACTTGCATGAATTCCTGATCCAGAAGCGCAAAATAGGGGATCTTCCAACATATCTATTATGCCCCCTAGGGAGCACTGTTGTAATAGTCATAAAATTATAGTCAATTATTGCTGTTCTGAAGCAAAACGGTCAGTTTTTGACCAGTTAAACTACTCTTTGTCATTCCAGGAAGAAGAGCCTATATATGCATCAGTGAACATGGCTTCACACGTTCCTAGAGGAAGGTCAAATTCAAGACGTCATCCCTCTAGAACTCTAAGCCAAAGGAGATTCGATAGACTCCTTGAGAACATTGAAGCTGGGGTGTTCCGAAACACCCGTTTGAGGTCACAACAACCGGCTTCGTATTCTTTTGATTCCGACACTGGGGGTCGCTAGTTTCCCGAATCAGATGCTGAAAGTATAGAGTCAATCTCTACAGAGACCTATACTAACCCTTCAATGACATCCAAAGAAATGGGAGTCTATGCCATTAAAGATGAACGCGTTGAGGCTTCCTTATCAGGAAGTACCGAGCAACGTATCGCTGTGTTGGAGACATCTCTGAAAGAGATACAGTCCATGATGGAGAATATGCACCAGATGATGCTGACTCAACACACAACTGCTATAGCTCAAGCATCGGTCCCTCCGACTCAGATACGTGTGGGGGTAGACTTACCGCCATCCAACGCAAATCAGGAGCCTGCTCTAGATCAGGAGTCAGCAGCCCCTCCACTTCCTAATTCGGAGAATGTATTGCCTCCTGTTGGGGTTATAATATAACCGATCTCTCACCACTCCGCAGTTCTTCTACCGGCTGAAGATCCGATGCAGGCAGTGCGAGAATTGAAGGCCCAATTTGATGCCTTAAAACATAAGGATCAGCTAAAGATATTGGGAATCAACCAGCCTTACCCAGCTATCTGGGATGAAGTCCCTTTCCCTCCTAAATACAAACCACAGACTATGGCTTTGTTTGAGGGAAAGACATCACCGAGCCAGTACATAAACTACTTCAGTATGATGATGGTGTTATTATAAGGGAATAACGCCCTTCTCACTCGAGTGTTCAAAGGCTGTCTCTCGGGAGTGTCTTATCAGTGGTACCGTAGTCTTGCGGACAACTGCATTACTTCCTTTGAAGATTTCAAGACTTTGTTCTTTGTGCGATTCTACGAAGGAGGGATGGACATGTCTATGTCATCTCTTATCGAAGTAAAGCAGAAGGAAAAAGAGAACGTTCGTACTTTCATCGAATATTTTCGTCTAGCCACTTTGCAAATGCCTCCCAGAGTTCCAGACTCAGCATTGGTGGACATTTGTAAGAAGAATCTTCTTCCAGTGATCTCGGTGTTCACAGGACCATATCAGTTCCATGATTGGCCCTCGTTCATCATCTCAGTGGTAGCCGCTGAAGACAACAGTCGAAAGGCACATGATAATGGAATTATGATATATGCCTCTGATAGAAGCAAGAGGTCATCCTCCAACAGCGACCATCCTCATGGTTCCAAAGGAAAAGAAGCTCTGGTGATCAATACGTCCAGCTAAAAGACTGCGGCAACCACACAAACGAAACCTGGGACTTCCAGGCCCATTGAAGTATACTCGTTTGACGACGACGATATTCCGAGCATATTCGAGTGTCTCGTCAAAAGCGGCAAGATTACCCTCCCTGAGGTGAAGCAGCCTAACGAAGTCGGCAGTACCAATAACCCCAAGTACTGCATTTTCCATAGGTACATACATCACCCCACAAAGGCGTGTTATGTACTAAAGAGGAAAATCTAGGAGTTGATTAATGCTAAGGCCATCACTCTACACAATAGCGAGAAGACGGTCACAGCCAACATGTTCTCTCTTCAATTTGGCAATCTGCCTCCTCAAGAAGTTCCGGATAGTGTTGTACCTATTTCTCGGACAGCGATGAACATTGTTAATCTTCCTCCAGCCAGGGGTCAAAATCATGACCTGGTACCCCTGACTACCCAGTGCAGCGAGATTATATGGGTTCATCCAGATCTGGTGTTAGAGATCGAGGAAGAGACTCAAGCTACTAAGGCTAAGTCCAGAAAGAACTCGAAGCATAAACCATGTCATATGGTTGCTATATCCTCGATATTAGAAGAAGAGTTATTGGCTACTAGAACCCGTTTAGGGAAAGCCTACCTCAAAGACTATGGAGGAAGTCAAGAAGATGCATCGGAAGACGCTTCAGCTGCCAAGCCTCCAGAACCTGAATCCGTCGTACCAGAGGCAGGTCCTTCTAGACCAACTTCGACGGACAAAGGCAAACAAAAACAAGTGCGCTTTGATAAACCTTTGAAGAACATTCAAAACAAAGGTTTGGAGAAGCCATATAACTTCAACATCCTCGCTCAGTTGGCTAATATACCAGCCAGATTGTCCATATTTGAAATACTCAGGCTTTCTAAAGGCACCCGTCAAGCCCTGAGTGAAGCATTAATGCAGGCGAATGCATACTTGACCCAGCTCAAGTCTCCTGACGAAGAACCTGTGGCATGTCCTCAATGCCATAGTTTGATGGAGGTGGTCCCGAATATCACTTACACCCAAGATGACATGCTGTTGAAACACAACAAGAATGACAGACCCCTCTATTACACCAGATATGTCGGTTCCATGGAGGTTGATCGGATTCACATAGATCCGGGATCGTCGATCAATATCATTCCTCATAGTCTGCTCAGACCGCTGAGGATTCCTACCAGCGAATTGGCTTACACCACTACTACAATCGTGAGCTTCAACACCAGGAAAAGTAAGTCGTTGGGAAAGATTCGTCTGAGGATCCAAATTGGCAACCTCAGATCAGTGGCTACATGCTATGTCATTGATTCAGAGGTGTCCTATAATATTCTGCTGGGAAGACCGTGGATCCACGACCACAACATCGTTCCTTCGACTCTACATCAATGCTTCAAATATGTAGATGCCCAAGGAACAGTACAAACGGAGTTTGCTGATCTTAACCCGTTCAAGGGAGTAGAATCCTACTACTTCGATGCCATGTTGTACACCCAAGACTACATGGAGGAGGTGTCAGGAAAAATAGAGGAGGAATCTCATCGGGAGCCAGAAGAACCCTCTGCCGAGCAACCTCTGTCAATCAAGGTGAAAGGGCGAACTACTCGTCCAAAAGTTATGGAACCCCTGGCTATCCACCTGAACAAAACCAAGTCAAGAAAAGGAGGTGATCCTCTAGTGATTACTTTGAACCAAAAGCCTCCACCTTTGGTCATCAACCTTGGCGCAACAAGCAGCCGATTGATGTAAATACAGCCAGAAATGTGGTTTCTGACGATAATAAAGATCCTCTTTTCCAGTACATTGACGCTTAAATTCTGAATCAGGAATCCTCTCCCCACAACGATATAGAACCTATAGCACAAAGATTCTTGAAAGCTATAGATTCCTATCATCCGTATGTGTGGGAAGTAGCATCTCCATCTAATGTTATCATGACATATGGGCCACAGGAGGATTCTATCTTTATTGTCCCACCTACTCGCAGCAGTCAGCGTCTAATAGTCTTCGGTCGTATGCGCAATGATACTACTGAACCAGAAGATTCTCCTAATGACGATGCTGGTAAAATGCAGGTTCACAGATATAGTCCACAAGCTTTGAAGATTATGCAAATTATGGGTTATGATTTGAAGCTAGAACCAGGCCTCAACTACGAAAAAGGCAAGCGAATATTGTTGCACGGTGATCCCTACTGTCAACAAACTCATTTTGGGTTGGGGTATACCACCTCCTTTGCAACTTCTGAGTCAAATGAGGATATCTTTTCCTTTTCTCAAGATAGCTCGATGCCCTCCAGCTCATCTGATGATCTCGAACGAGCATTATCAGTAAATATGGTATTGACAGATTCCCTTGAAGCAGACGAACAAAAATCTGAACCATTTGAGAATGACTCTTGGGCTCAGCAAATGGATACACAATGGGAACTCCGGTTCGAGCAGAGAGAACCTCCCACTGAAGATAAAGTTATCCAAATCGACGTTGGGGATGAACTTTCGTCGAAACCGATATTTATCAGTAACAATCTTTTCGAAGAAGAAAGGAAAGAAATAATCCAGCTAATAAGAGAATATATCGACGTCTTTGCATGGAATTATGAGGATATGCCAGGTCTTGATCCAAAAGTGGCGACTCATAAACTCAACATATTACCCAATTCGAAGCCTGTGAAGCAACATCAACGTCGGTTTTGTCCGGATATGATGGACGCCATCGAAGCTGAAATCAAGAAGTTGATAACCTATGGCTTCATTCGGGAAGAACAACATCCTGACTTGGTCGCCAATGTTGTCCCGGTTATGAAGAAAAATAGGAAAGTATGTGTCTACATATATTACCGAGATTTGAATGCAGCCTGCCCCAAGGATGAATTTCCTCTTCCCATCACAGACATTATGATCGATAATACATGCGGCTTTGAACGCATGTCTTTCATGGATGGATTTCCAGGATACAACCAAATCAAGATGCATCCTGAAGACGAGAATCATACTGCCTTCCGGACACCATTGGGGGTATATTGCTATACGGTTATGCCCTTCGAACTGAAGAATGCCATGGCTACATACCAACGAGCTATGAGTAACATATTCCATGAGCACCTACGCAAAATAGTAGAATGTTACGTAGATGATATAGCTGTCAAAAGTCGCATCAGGGATAATCACATCCAAGACTTGAAGACAGTGTTTGAGTTGATGCGCCAACACCAACTCAAAATGAATCCTACAAAGTCCTTTCTGGGTATATCAAGTGGCAAATTCTTGGGATTTGTCATTACTGCTAAAGGCATTCAAGTGGACCCTGATAAAGTGAAGGCTATCCTAGAAATACGACCACCCCGTAATCTGAGAGAACTCAGGGGGTTTCAAGGTCGTCTGGCTTATATCAGGAGATTCATATCCAATCTCTCTGGAAGGTGTCAGCCTTTTGCTCGTCTCATGAAGAAAGGTGTATCCTTCATATGGGACGAAGCCTGTCAGCAAGCGTTTAATGATATCAAATGCTACCTCACTAATCCTCCAGTTCTGGTGCCTCCCGTCATAGGAAGACCATTCTTGCTATATGTTCGAGCAATGGATCATTTTCTGGGAGCTCTCCTCGCACAAAAGAACGATGAGGGTCATGAACAGGCTATCTACTATTTAAGCAGGATGATGGTCGAAGTTAAACACCGGTACAATCCAGTGGAAAAAGAATGTTTGTTCGCCATTCAGAAAATGCGACACTATGTCACAGGCCAAACTATTCAGGATCAATCCTCTTCGGGTATTGATGAACAAGCCAAGCGTTCTTAATTCCCGACTCGCGACTTAGGCGATATTATTAACACCGTATGATATGGTGTACGTCCCTCAGAAGTCCATCAAAGGCCAAGCATTGGCTGATTTCCTAGCTGCTCATCCGATTTCGAAAACCTCCAGGGTATACGAGGACATTCTCGACGAAGTTGCAGAATGTAATTCCGTAATGGAAAGTGATACATGGTAACTATTCTTTGATGGTGCCTCCAGGACAGGTCCCTGGAGAAACGTGGTTTCAGGAGTAGGAATTATCCTGGTCACTCCCGATAAACTCGTCATCTATCGAGCATATTCTCTTAGCGAACCTTGCTCTAATAATATGGCATAGTATAATGCCCTACTCATCGAGCTCCAAGTCGCTAAAGAATTGGACGTCGAATATCTGGAAGCATTTGGCGATTCTCTACTGATCGTCAATCAAGTCAGAGGAATATATGAAGTCCGTAATCCAGACCTCCTTCCTTATCACCAAGCAACGATCGAGATAGCAATGACTTTTAAAGGGTTTTACCTAGAGCATGTGCCACGATCTCAGAATCTGGAAGCTGATGCCTTGGCCAGTCTAGCTGCAGATTTAGCTATCCCTATAAGAAGGCAGAATTCGGTGATCCTTCTTAACATAGATTTATTCTATGTGAAAAATAACTTTCACATAGAACGCAGCTACGCTGTGAACATAGATCTTCCAAAGAGAGATTGGAGAAGTCCCTTTATAGATTTCGTAGCATACGGAATCTTACCGGAGGATCCTAAAGAAGCAGTATCCATCAAAAGACGACCATTACGCTTCTATTTTGATGTATTTTCATAATGTCTATATCATCGGACTTATGACGGACTGCTATTACGATGTCTCTCCAGTGATGAAGCGCGGCAGATTATCTGTGAGGCTCACGACGGCGTATACGGAGCACATCAACCCGGTCCTAAACTACAGGATCGTATCAGGAGGATGGGCTATTACTGGCCTACTATGATCACATATGCAATAAAATATGCAAGACAATACAAAGCCTGCCAGGTTCATGCAAATTTTATACATCAACCTTCTGAACATTTACATCCTACGATAGCATCTTGGCCTTTTGAAGTATGGGATATGGATATCATTGGTCCTATTCACCTGTCTTCTTTCAGAGGTCATCGGTTCATATTAGCCATCACGGATTATTTCTCCAAATGGGCAGAGGCAATTCTCCTTGTTGAGGTGAAGACATCTAACGTGATCAGCTTTATCAAGTACCATGTCATTTATCACTTTGGGATTCCCCGAAGGATAATTCATGACAACGGGCCTCAATTTATCAGCCAAGCGTTTCACCGATTTTGCGATAAAAATCGGATACAAAATATGGCCTCTACAGCATACAATCCTGCTGCTAATGGTTTGGCGGAAGCTTTCAACAAAACCATCTTCAAACTCTTGAAAAAGTTCGTCTCTTCGAACAAAAGAGATTGGAATGAGAAGCTAGGAGAATGTCTCTGGTCATACCGCACAACGGTACGAGCACCGACGGGTTGTACCCTATTCTCACTAGTTTACGGGAGTAAAGCAGTTCTCAGGATAGCAGTAGCTAATGAGTTGACTCAGGAAAAGAATAACCTATTAAGGCTTCAAGAGCTAGAAGGATTAGATGAGAAACGCCTTCAAGCCTAACAGCGCATCGCGTTCTACCAGGCACGCATTTCCAGAGCTTTTAATCAAAAAGTAAAGGAAAGAGTGTTCAAAGTTGGCAAGCTAGTTCTAGCCGTGAAAAGGCCAATGATCATTACTCACAAGAGTAAGGGGAAATTCCAGCCCAAATGGGAAGGCCCTTATCTGATCGAGACGATATTCTCAAACGGCGCTTATAGATTAGCCAAGCCTAATGGAGACTTGTTAATGGCTCCTATCAACGGCAAATTCCTGAAGAGGTACTATGCTTAATCTCCTTTGCTCAACGGAGTATAGTGAAGATCTCATTCTGACAATACTACTTCCAAAGAACTAGTTGGATCATATTCTATCATGTCCATATAACCTCTGAATAGATATGTTTAACTAATTTGGAACATCAAAACCTATCACGTCCATATTACCTCTGATAGTATTTTGTATACAAATTTAGTTGGATCATATTTTATCATGTCCATATAACCTATGAATAGATATGTCCAGCTGAAGCTTACCGAAAGTATATCACGTCCATATTATCTCTAATATCACTTTCACCCTAGCCTACCGTTTATATTCCAAAATGATAGGTCCATAAAGTCAGATAAAGTCTCTTTATTATCCCCAGAAAAAACAAATTACATAGAAAAGCAAAAGGTACATCATTTGGGAGGAGCAGTTAAGTCGCGAATCTGTTGCGCCAGGGTAACCATTCTCTCATCCCTGGAGCTCAAAACATCAGTGCGAGCCCATTCCAACCTTGCCGCCTCATTGTTCAAAGCAGATAGCTCGGACCGAGCATGTACAAAACCTGCGTGGATGACAGTCACATGCGTCAGGTTCTGCTGAGCCGTCTCCATTCGATCCTTCAACACGTCGCGAGCTGTTGATAAAGAAAGAACCTTCTCCTTGGCCTTAGCGAGGTCATCTTCCAATTTGCGGACCCTCGCTGCCTCTTCCTCATATTCGGCCTCGCACTGAGTCAGCTGGGGAATGACATACTCCAATACGACACGCTCTTGATCCATCTCCTGCTGCTGTTCCTGGACGGATTTGTTCAGAGATTCCATTTGCCCAGCAAGTTCTGCAGTTAAGGAGTCATACTTAGCTAGAACGAGACCGTCAATGCTGCCTCGAGATAGCTGCAAATAATCGTTAATGGGTTATTCCAAACCATTAACTATTTGCTCTAGCGCATCAGCTCTGTCATTATCGTTAAAATATCTAATCTGCGTTATACTAAAGTTGGAGGACATCTTCAGAGCCTCGAAGCTTAGATTCTTCTCTAGCACCATCGATATCAGCGTTTTTAAAGTGGCATAGAAAATGCTTAAAAACTGCTCAATTAACTTGGCGAGATTCGAATGGACGCTGGGAGTGGCTGCAATATCGGAGAATCCCCCTCCAGGAATGATTATAGACGATATTGCCACAGTCGTCGCCTCAACAGATGGCGCGACAAAAGTAGAGGCACCGACAACGGCCAAAGTGGCTGGCGTACTCAAAGGAGGCATAGTCGTAATGACAGGCTCATCCTCCTCTCGAGATATCGGAGCTGTTTTGGACGAACCGGCACCCGAAAATGTTTCCTCTTCAAAGTCGGGCACCTCCGTGTCATCGACTGGAGGTGAAACAAAGCCAAAAGTCACGTCGACGCTGCCCTCCCCGTAGATGTCTTCCCCTGAAAAGAAGACAAGAGAAAATTAATATCAACATGATGTTAATTTTTTCTAAAAAAGGCGTAAAGACGATATTTACCCATGGCCGATGGTATATATTGCACGTCTACAGCCAGTACAGCTAAATCATTTCTTAATGATGCTAAGTGAGCTGTCATACCTGGAGAAGGGGGTGTGCCAACTGACACTGGCATGTATTCTTCCAGGTCTTTACCGAGATCCACTCGAGGCTTATTGGGTGGAATCTCGCTGGGTATACTTACAAACGCGGCAGGGGTTTTTCCCGTTGCTGGTCTAGATAAAGATATTCTTATTTGGCTTGGCCCCAAAGGCGATCTCGTACCACTACCTGAAGCGGTAGCAGCGACAGCAGCCTCGAGAAAAGATTCATCGGTACTGCCAGCCGGAATTATGGAGGTTCCCTCTCTAATAGGCGAAGGACCTCTAGTCAAAGAATCATCCCCAACAGGGGAAACAGCAGGCTCACTCCGAGAAGCCTCATGACTGGAAGTCCTGAAAGGACCACTAACAGTCTTCTTTTTCTTGCGAGGGGAAGTCTCCTTCAGAACAGGAGCCCTTCGCTTACCAGGGATAACCAGAGGCCCTACATGCGGAGGTATTTTACCTCTCGGTACTGTCAGCAAAAAATTATCTGGAGCGATAGAGTCTTCTTCTTTGTTAGATAAAACTGATGGGACTTCCTCTTTCCCAGCGGACTTAGAAGAGGGCATCCTAAAACTCCCACGCATATCAAAATCGCGATGGAAGGTATTGATGGCCACATAAAATTGGGCGTACGAATGGAGGATGCGCAACTCCAGAGAGAGAGAAGTCGCGGGCACAGTAAAGGCCGCTCCAGTATAACCCATTATGAAGTACCGCCATCCTCTCGCTCCGTCAATAAGTCCACCTCTGGACTTGAAGCTGGTGATGGCATTGCCCACGTGCAATTGATCATACCCAAACTGCCTGGCGAACCGACTAGGCAGGTAGGGCTCCAAGAAGCATTGGTCTTCACTTCTGTACAACAAATGGGAAGGTCTAATGCAGACCAACCAATAAAAAGCTTCAAGAGAAAGAACGGTCTTCCTTTTAACTGAATCCTGAAGTGTAGTCCCCTGTTGATTGAGATATACAGTAGGGACGATACAGAAGAGCTTCCAGCTGTGAGCAAAATTTAATGTCCGCCGACAATCTACGACGTTGGTCACGTTCCAGGTGGAATTCTTGTAATTCAACAAGAAATTATTCTCCGAACTACTGGCAGAGCCGGGAGACATCACTCTGGGGTTATGAAGAATTAGCCATCCCATTAAATACAGGAACGATAATTCTACCTTGGGAAAGCTGCACGCCGTGTTTCATCGGCAAGCAGCCCATCAGTAATGGCCCTCAGGCCAGCTTGTATCCGGCATACCATGGCAGGGAGCAAGCCTAGTCTTGCCCCAAACACCAAACGCACTGCAGGCCATAAGGTGTTACGGTAAATGCGATCCGAAGATGCAATGCCTGGTACTACCAGTCGACGTTGTGGGGCCCCGTTCCCCCTATTCGGGGAGCGCGGCTAAGAAATACAAGACAGTATCGTTCGATCGGGATAGATTGAATTAAGAACTCATCCTCGTTATGGATTTGTCTCTTCGGAATCGATTCCCATATTCAGTGGACCGTGCCCCCGGGATCGACTTAGCGGCAGAGTCAGGAGGGACCTCTCCGCTGCATCTTTTGTTGCCTAGTTTCGCTGTCGCTTGTTGCTTTCATGCTTTGAGTTGGTTTTCGGATTTGCTTGAGATTTCTTGAATGGTTTCGATGGATTTTATTGTTTTCGTTCTTTGAACTGAACTTCAATTCCGATAATGGAAAGAGTGGAAGAAGTATTGATCAGCTGTTCATGGCAATACAGGTGATCCAGCAGTAGGCTCCGCTCGAACGGACTCCTAAAGCACTTCTTTCCTTCTTCCTTCCAACTACTAAAGTGAGTGGCTACCATCCCGATTAGCTAGCCCTGCTTGCTAGTCTTCATATTTAAACCTTGTGTTCGTGCTTGCCCGATCAAACGATACCAAGTAATAACTAAAAGACTTTCAAGATAATAAGGGAATAGACTTGGGTAAAATTATGCTTGTCAACTGAAACTTGTGAACGGTTACTTACTTACATGCTTGCTCGTTTGGAATGTTCATCATATGCATAAATATAAGTTAGAATGTATATTTCTTCTTAAAATTGTGCTATGTATAGAACTCATCTTAAATGCAATAACTCAACAGGAAGACTATGCAAAAGTAGATCTTGCCCTGTTATTGCCCTGTGCCTGATATTGCCCTGTATTGCCTCAAATGCTAACTTAGTGTACTGCGTTGATCACGGACAACTTGTGCACAAGGTCTTCGTTCCTGCGGACGGTCGTTGGGGCACTGGCACCGATCCGATCCGGCCGGAACTCACGATAGTCGCATGCTTCGGATGGAGTGGCTTGTGGCGCCTCCTGTCCTCTGCGCCACATGTCATTCCGTCCCGAGACTAGCCCGTCCATTATGGCAATGTGCCAATGATCCCCGTGTATATTTAAACCTGTTGCAACTAATTTGTGTCTTCTTGGCAGTGAAGGCATAGTAAGTAATGTGCAGGTGGTTCAGACGGGCAGGTAAATATCACCGAGCGGTGGCAGGTTATTTTAGTAATTTTTATATCTATTTCTTGCTGTAAAATAAACTAAGGCAAGATAGAAACCCATAAAATATGCATGCTTCATTAAAATAATGTGTTGATTGGTATAGTTGGGTTAGCTTGCCTTCACCAGTACGTTTCGATGTACTGACCCTCGTTGAAATCGGTTCCCCGTGCTAAGGAGAGCCGAGCGAGGAGCAGGAGACAAACCCCCAATCCAGTCCAGCTGTAGGCACGCCTCGACCGTGCCAAACTTTTGAAGCATTTTGAAGAAGAAGCTAGCCACCAAGCAAACATGCAACTTCATGGCAAAGCAGTCGTTCCGACCCAAGGTCTTATATTTTGAGTTTAGTAAAGGATGTAATGTACAGGACTGCTATCTCATTTTGTGTCAACACTTTTGTAAGCCCGTAGAGGCAATCCTTATGACTCAGTTCAAGGAGTTTGTAATAGATGTTCATATTATCAATAAAAAGAGAACTTTTCCATGCTTCAATTTGTGTTTCAATTTATCTGCGAACTCTGAATATGTGCTCGCTATGCGTAACAAAATAATTAGCCTTGTGCGGTGTGCAACCTAGGCCCGCACGGCGGTCATGCCCGGGGGACGACTATCGATTCCACAAAATTGGGGCGTGACATGTTGGTATCAGAGCACAGCTTCAAAGTTCCTTTGACTCTTGAACTGGAAAAGTTCCTTTAATGATAAATCCCTGTACGAACTCCTGAACTCGTTAAGGCCAAAATGAGATACGTTCATGCAATAAGTCCATAATACATTATGATCCTGATATAAATTACCTTCTTTTCAAGGAACGGTGCAAGCGCAACCATCAACGCTAGCACCAGGCGAGACAAGGACTCAGGAGAGCAGTTCCGAAACTTCAGGAAGCTCTCGGAGCCAACGGGGCATGTCTCGATCAGATTCGCTTCAGCAGGTGATGCAAATGTTAACGGAGCAACGACAGAGAGATAATGCCTGCCAAGCCAAGTTCGAGAGCAATCTTGTCACGACCCGCACCCGGTTTAGGGGCACGAGTGCGTGGGTACGTCCAGCCTACGCCGCAGCATCGGCGGTAGAACGCTGTCTAGGTCAAGTACTATCTATAAAATCTCACGCTAGTATCCAACTCCATAAGGAGACTCAGATAACACTATGAAAATATTAACAACATACTCAATCACAACTACAGCACGATAGGAATTTGAAGAAACAAAAGAATACAACACAAGTCTAATGACAAAATAATCATACCTGCAATCATTAACTTCCAATCCCCAAGTGTGTCAGAACCCAGTCTACTAAGGTCACAGTCTGGAAAAATATTTCCAGTCAGGAAGGAGCAAAGTACATCTCTAAATAGCAGTTCTATATAAATGACATAAACTATATAGCAGTTCTAGATGGAAACATACCAGATGCATGTATAGGTACGAGAAATATACAATGAAGGAAATACTGGAAATACTGTAAGTAAATGCAGGAAAAGAACAAGTATGTCAATGAGCAAGAAACCTATGACTAAGTGTGTGAGTACTAGCTTTAACATATGATCGGCTTGGGAACTTGATCAGGCTGGTTACATGTGATTAGCTATGATTCACGAAGGTCAGGCTAACCGTTGGTTAGCTATGATGCATGTAGAGGTCAGGCTAATCACACGTAACAGCTATGAGGCACGGAGATGGTCAGGCCGCACCCGACGTGAGATGTGGGGTGAGCTATGATGCATGAAAAGTTGGGTATGATCACATATCTACACTAAAATACTCCCCAACCCCCGACTGGTATAGTAGATCCAATCATGGTACGCTATGGCACGGGATTCCCTAGGGAGGTAGCAAATCTCCCCGGGTCTCAGTGTCTGTACATGCACAAGATATCAAGGAACAAGTCTTGTACAAGCTACACCATGAATAAGGAATAACATCTCATGACAAGATCCGTGTATACCAATCCGTGTAACCAGCGTGTCAAGAGCATGGATATTTACACTAGATACAGTGAACATAGGAGATATCATAAATTAGAAACTAATCAGAGAATGTACTCGCCTTGGGTCCTTAGCTGGTAATTATTGATGTCCTGTTCCAGAGTATCCCCTGGGTAAACCAACAGTCCTATAAACATATCACAAGCAAAACCACATTTGCATCAGATGCTACACTAACACAGTCTAAAAATACTGGTCTCAGGGCCATGTCAGGCAGGGCACTAGTCAACTAGGGTCATCTAGTATATTCACCAATTAAACGTAGTATTATTTATGATCAAATAATACATATATTGTTATTCCCAAGTATATACAAGATAGGTATAACTGTATGTATATAAGTGGAAATATACTTTATTTATGAAAAGTATACATCACCCATTATTTAAGTATATATATATTTATACATTGATATACACTAAATAAAAATATACTCATACCCTATATGTACACAAGTATATATATATATATATATACCAAATATACGTTTTTATACTAAAATACGTTTTTATTAACATATACCCATACAAAATATATATACACATATATATATTTGTACCAAAATAATAATTATACTATATACAGGTAATTATACCAATTAAATATATATATAACATTAAATACGAAAACATACATACTTATACAATTAATTATTAATAAAATAAATAATATACATATCTTTAATTAACATTACTAATGTATTTATATATAAAAGCCTATAAGTATCTAGGCCCTTTCCAAAATATTTATTATAACAATCTTTAATATAAAAGTCCAATAAGTTTATTTCCATAACAAAATATATAAATTTATTTAACCCCAAAGCCCTAAATTATATAGTCAAGTCCATTTTATTTATATTTGAAGTTAAACCAGAACCAATTGGCTTAAATCCAATAATTTATTCTATTAGAAAATATACTATTTTTCTCACTAAAATATATTATATAACAAAACCTTACTCCCATTAATCTAACTATTATATATAAACTAATATATATACTTAACTAATATAGGGACTCCACCAAATGAAAAGAAAGACAAAGGAAGGAAGAGGGAAAGAAGGAGGAGACTCACAGCGAGGGGTGGTCGGAGCACGGGGATGAAGGGGATGGGAGGAGTTCGTGAGGGGGAACTCGGCCGGGTGGTCGGGCTGCAGGGGAAGTCGGGGGCAGTCGGCTGCAGGCCGGCGGGGAGTCGGGTGAATGGAGGGGCCTGACTGATGGCCGGAGGGAGGAAGAGTCCGTGAGGGGGCCGCCGGAGGAGTTGGCCGAGTAGATGGTGATGGGTGACGATGGTGGTGGTGATAGTTGTCACAGCGGGAGGAGGAACAAGGAGGGGGAGTAGTCGGCTCCGCCGGCTGAGGGTGGTGGTGACTCGTGAGGCGGAGGGAGGAAGAGTTCCAGCGTCGAGGTGGAGCGCCGGCGCCGGAGGGTGGTTGATGGAAGCAGCGGGGACTGACAGCGAGCCGTCGGAGAGTAGCGCCTGCCGGAGAAAGATTCTCGGTCGCCGGGGAGTCTGCCGGATTACTGAATGTGGGGGGGGGTGAACAGTGATCCCCCCTTCTTCTCCAATTTGAATTTTAAATTCAATGAAAGAAGAAAAACAATAAGAAGAAGAAGGAAGGAGAAGAAAAAGGAAGAAGAAGAGAAGAAAAAGAAGAAAAGTGGAGAAGAGAATAGGAAGGAGTTTCCTACGTTGAGGAGAGGTGGGGGCTTGTGAGGTGGTGGGGAAACCTAGGTTTCTTGGGATTAGGGTTTGAGGGTACAAGACATTAAATAGGATGAGGATGTGGGTAAATCAAAGGTGAGGATGCACCCAATTAAATGGGTGGTCCAGATTAAACATGGGGATTTCTTCATGTGGGTGAGGGTGTTGACTAGTCAATGTTGGGCTTCTCCATTGGTCTAATCAAATGGGGTGTTGCCACAAAATGCAAATTTGCAAATTAGTCCCCTTAAATTTGGGTATTTGCACAGACACATAAAATGACAAAAATTTGGCGGGCGATTCGGGGTCCGGTGTTTTGTAGGGTCAGGGGGCGCTGTATGATTTGTGTGGGCTCAAATAACAGGGCATTGGAATTAAATTGGGATTTCAATATCGGTTAAAATAGTATCCTCAATTTAATTAGAATAAAATGCAAGTTGTGTTCAACAATTAATTAGGAGTACATGGAGCCAAAATTAGGTCAGGTCATCAATACCAATAATGAAGAAGACTCAGAATAGGATATTACCCTAATTTGGGCCGCACGAAAAATAGGTCAAGATTGTCCCCAATTTTAATTGGAACGCACAACGATACAAAATAGGGATTTATTAAATAACGTCCGCGACAATTTTTGTGCGGCCAGAAATAATGCACAAAGAGTATAATTATGATTTACAAAAATAGCAGAATGGAAGGCGGGCATGTCTAGGGCAAGATTGTGAAATTTGTTGGAAGACAAAAGTCAGGATAGCGCTCCAAATATCGAAGCAAAGGCAATGCGCAATTAAATAAAATACGGTAATTAATTATAAACTCCAAGAATTAAATTCTAGATAAAATAATTAATTACAGGATTCTACAATTCGGACAGGTGGGCATCTACTGGGCTTCTAGGTCAAGTCTACTAGCTACAAATAATGAACACTGCATCTAATACTATATTTAATTACACGTCACACATAATTATTTAAATTAATAATTATCATGCAATTTCATAATTGTGACTACAATAATATTAAATATTGTAAAAAGTCAAAAATACCCCTGTTTTCGGAATGTGGTAGTGACAAGTCTACCCACCTTAAAAGAATTTCGTCCTCGAAATTTAAAACCCTCATAGTAGTGTTTATCATACACATTATTCTTTCTCTCAAAATTTAAATTCATCATCCATGAAATTAGGTAATAATCCACCATGTCTTTTCACAATTTTAAAATTCTAAAATTATTGCATAACCTGAAAATCCTCAAAATAAAATCAAAGTCCATTTTTTATCAAAAATTTCCTTGAAAATTTTAGTTAATAATTCAATACTCGAAATTTGATATCTGTTCCTCAAATTGAATTTCAATCAATGTATCGATTCTCGTCCCAAAGAGTCTGAATTCCAACAATAATCCATCAATGATCTGATTCTTCAGTTTTCTTTTTCCTCAAAATACTTAATAATGCGACACTTATGGATCCTTCAAATGTAATGTCCGCAATATAAAATTTTAAATTACTATATTGCAATCAAATATATATAATGATAATTTTCCAAATGTTCCTCAAATTTTAATGATAAATTATATCACAATCAACCTTCCTGAAATTAACAATCATCAATTCTGCCATGTTAAATTTTTAATCCTTTATTTAAATTAGCGTTTATCCTCAAATTTCAATCATACCTCGATCCTTGTAAAACCAATGATCCAGCAATTCTGTTATATCAACTCATGAATGCTTATCCTTGAATTTCTAATCATCTTGTCCCATTCTGTCTAGTCATAACCTTGTCATAGATCCTTGCTATGGTCAAAACCCCAACGATCATGGTTTAAGAGAAAAAAAATTTTTACCTACAGTCATACAACAACAACTTAGGGGAAACATGCATGGTTATGGTCTGTCTTATCATGGTATTGCATTCTCTGTCAGGGTGTACTACTAACTATATCCTAACAAGAAAATCATGCATACAAGCTACGGTACTAAGGTATCCGTCAATCAATCAAATAGATAGGAACAGAATGAAGGAAAGAACAGAACCTGCTAACACATTACCTGCAGTATCTCCTATCTCTAATATACACTTAACTCTGGCATATCACTAACTAATTCCTATCCCTGTACACTGGTACCCATATCCACTAATCATTAATCCACAAGATCCATGAATATATCAATATTGCACACACCTGTCTATTAATATCAAAATCTGATACCAAGAACCTCTAACACGATTATAGGTCAATTGGTGCATGTAAAGTTTGATACCTCTATCTCTTTAGGTACCCCTGTTCTACTATAGTACACCCACTGCTAGTTCTCGTTCCTACTACAATTGTCTATACTATTAGTTCTTATCACTCAAGAGCACACCAGTGTAACACACCATACTAAGTACTGCTCTTTCCAATACAACTTTAGATCTCAATCCTGCTCAAGTTATCAGATCCTTACACATGTATATCATCTACTCATATATTAATATTCATATCTCTCATCTACCATAAAATGAATCCTCAAAATAATCGTCGAGGTTTAACTTCTCGATCAACTTAAAATAAATTGTATATACCTCCTCAAAATCAGATACCCAACATCGAAACAAAATTTAATCACTTCTAAAATCTTTGTAGCCTTAACCATGTTTATTGAATTCATATTTGAAATCCTCAAAAATTTTGACATCATCTCAAATCCTCAATTATTCTAAAAATACAATTTTTATTTCCACCTTTTAATTTATAACTCCACAAATGTACATATCAGTGCTTCCAGTCTCTGATACTCAAGGTGCACTCAATGCATCTAGTGTCTATAATTTTGTACTAAAATTCCAATGATCAAAGTTATCATCACCTGTATTTTCTTTCATGATTTCAATCTATGTCAACTGGTATATCATTTAATTATCATCACACAGAGTGCTTACTGTTATTAACGTTATTCTCGACTAATCCTCGATATAGAATCATTAGCACTCTTGGTATTATATCACTAGTTTCATTAATGCATCATTCATCAAGCTCGTTATAACTCATGATTATATGCACTTTCTATAATGCCCATGCTTTACTTCAATCTCTAGGGCAGGCATATGGTTCTATATCTCGATTGATGTATAAGCATATCTCTTAATCCTTTTACAGCCTGTTAAACTAATTGTGATACACTTCACAACTTCCATTACTAATCCTGATATTTCTCTACTTATGACATCTCATTAAACCCTTTATGCATATACATTTCTTTACCTTTAACATTTCCGATATCAATCATCAAATTGGACATCATGCTCCATAAAACCTTAACACAATTCCTGGATACTTAATCGTTTACATAGATCACTCAATTACATAATCATGATTATCCAGGACGGGTAATTGGCTCTGACACTAACTCTGAGAACTATCACTGATACTCTATACTCTCCTTAACTCTCAGTCTCTAATGATACTACTCCTAGAATCATTGGTACAAGGTACTATGCTAAGGGCTGACTCTAGATTAAAGCCTACTGCTCACATGTCCAACTAAGAAACACTTACAACTCACTAGCAACACAGTCAATACTAATACAAAACACAAACAAAATTACAAGTCACTAATTATCATACTAAACAAGGAATCCTCAAGGAATAGGAGCTCAAAGACTGAATTGAGGACAGAAGGTATCTTTACTGCTAGTAAAGAAAGAAGCGATGGAACAAAGTCCTGGAATAACAGAAATAGATAAGTCTTGAGATGATACTTTAAGAACCAATTTAAGATACAACCTGATAATCATACACGTCTGTCTGAAATCATGACACTCAGAATCCTCGCCACGCCAGTAACCATAGATGCGATAAACGATAGGTTTCGTAACTAAGGTATGCAACTCTATAATCATGTCGTCTAGAATCTTCGCCACGCCAACCGGTATGGCTGCGAGAGACTCTAAGTTTCATAACTATAATATGTACATCCAAGTCAGATTCCTACGTTCTCGTCACCACAGCTAATATGGCTGCGATAAACTCTAGGGTCCATAACCAAAGTAGACGTTTTACCTTTCTCACTGTCCTTATCAACATATGTCATCAGATGATACCGTAAATTTTTAGCCCGTAAAATTTATCTCGATATGAAATCAACTCAACAACGATACCAAGAATTTAAATTTAACCACTGGTCAACAAGAATTAAACTCAACAATGATACCAAGATTTTAATTTAATAACTGATCAATAAGGATCAAGTTCAATAACAACAAGCGAAAGTGGACGGAAACAAGGAAAGATTTAAATTGTAAATTATAATAAGATTCTCAAGGGGTCGTCCCAGGAATCTCTCAAAAATTTGTGATTGAGTATCCTCTCTCATCCTAGTATCCTATGTCCTATATTCTATAGCAGGCACGTAGTAGTACAACTATGACGTCGCACTACTACGACATTGCACAACTCGTGAAGTCTGACCTGCATGGGCCACCACTAAAAATGTGTCACGATCCGCACCCGGTTTAGGGGCACGAGTGCGTGGGTACGTCCAGCCTACGCCGCAGCATCGGCGGTAGAACGCTGTCTAGGTCAAGTACTATCTATAAAATCTCACGCTAGTATCCAACTCCATAAGGAGACTCGGATAACACTATGAAAATATTAACAACATACTCAATCACAACTACAGCACGATAGGAATTTGAAGAAACAAAAGAATACAACACAAGTCTAATGACAAAATAATCATACCTGCAATCATTAACTTCCAATCCCCAAGTGTGTCAGAACCCAGTCTACTAAGGTCACAGTCTGGAAAAATATTTCCAGTCAGGAAGGAGCAAAGTACATCTCTAAATAGCAGTTCTATATAAATGACATAAACTATGTAGCAGTTCTAGATGGAAACATACCAGATGCATGTATAGGTACAAGAAATGTACAATGAAGGAAATACTGGAAATACTGTAAGTAAATACAGGAAAAGAACAAGTATGTCAATGAGCAAGAAACCTATGACTAAGTGTGTGAGTACTAGCTTTAACATGTGATCGGCTTGGGAACTTGATCAGGCTGGTTACATGTGATTAGCTATGATTCACGAAGGTCAGGCTAACCGTTGGTTAGCTATGATGCATGTAGAGGTCAGGCTAATCACACGTAACAGCTATGAGGCACGGAGATGGTCAGGCCGCACCCGACGTGAGATGTGGGGTGAGCTATGATGCATGAAAAGTTGGGTATGATCACATATCTACACTAAAATACTCCCCAACCCCCGACTGGTATAGTAGATCCAATCATGGTACGCTATGGCACGGGATTCCCTAGGGAGGTAGCAAATCTCCCCGGGTCTCAGTGTCTGTACATGCACAAGATATCAAGGAACAAGTCTTGTACAAGCTACACCATGAATAAGGAATAACATCTCATGACGAGATCCGTGTATACCAATCCGTGTAACCAGCGTGTCAAGAGCATGGATATTTACACTAGATACAGTGAACATAGAAGATATCATAAATTAGAAACTAATCAGAGAATGTACTCGCCTTGGGTCCTTAGCTGGTAATTATTGATGTCCTGTTCCAGAGTATCCCCTGGGTAAACCAACAGTCCTATAAACATATCACAAGCAAAACCATATTTGCATCAGATGCTACACTAACACAGTCTAAAAATACTGGTCTCAGGGCCATGTCAGGCAGGGCACTAGTCAACTAGGGTCATCTAGTATATTCACCAATTAAACGTAGTATTATTTATGATCAAATAATACATATATTGTTATTCCCAAGTATATACAAGATAGGTATAACTGTATGTACATAAGTGGAAATATACTTTATTTATGAAAAGTATACATCACCCATTATTTAAGTATATATACATTTATACATTGATATACACTAAATAAAAATATACTCATACCCTATATGTATACAAGTATATATATATATATACCAAATATACGTTTTTATACTAAAATACGTTTTTATTAACATATACCCATACAAAATATATATACACATATATATATTTGTACCAAAATAATAATTATACTATATACAGGTAATTATACCAATTAAATATATATATAACATTAAATACGAAAACATACATACTTATACAATTAATTATTAATAAAATAAATAATATACATATCTTTAATTAACATTACTAATGTATTTATATATAAAAGCCTATAAGTATCTAGGCCCTTTCCAAAATATTTATTATAACAATCTTTAATATAAAAGTCCAATAAGTTTATTTCCATAACAAAATATATAAATTTATTTAACCCCAAAGCCCTAAATTATATAGTCAAGTCCATTTTATTTATATTTGAAGTTAAACCAGAACCAATTGGCTTAAATCCAATAATTTATTCTATTAGAAAATATACTATTTTTCTCACTAAAATATATTATATAACAAAACCTTACTCCCGTTAATCTAACTATTATATATAAACTAATATATATACTTAACTAATATAGGGACTCCACCAAATGAAAAGAAAGACAAAGGAAGGAAGAGGGAAAGAAGGAGGAGACTCACAGCGAGGGGTGGTCGGAGCACGGGGATGAAGGGGATGGGAGGAGTTCGTGAGGGGGAACTCGGCCGGGTGGCCGGGCTGCAGGGGAAGTCGGGGGCAGTCGGCTGCAGGCCGGCGGGGAGTCGGGTGAATGGAGGGGCCGGACTGATGGCCGGAGGGAGGAAGAGTCCGTGAGGGGGCCGCCGGAGGAGTTGGCCGAGTAGATGGTGATGGGTGACGATGGTGGTGGTGATAGTTGTCACAGCGGGAGGAGGAACAAGGAGGGGGAGTAGTCGGCTCCGCCGGTTGAGGGTGGTGGTGACTCGTGAGGCGGAGGGAGGAAGAGTTCCAGCGTCGAGGTGGAGCGCCGGCGCCGGAGGGTGGTTGATGGAAGCAGCGGGGACTGACAGCGAACCGTCGGAGGGTAGCGCCTGCCGGAGAAGGATGCTCGGTCGTCGGGGAGTCTGCCGGATTACTGAATGTGGGGGGGGTGAACAGTGATCCCCCCTTCTTCTCCAATTTGAATTTTAAATTCAATGAAAGAAGAAAAACAATAAGAAGAAGAAGGAAGGAGAAGATAAAGGAAGAAGAAGAGAAGAAAAAGAAGAAAAGTGGAGAAGAGAATAGGAAGGAGTTTCCTACGTTGAGGAGAGGTGGGGGCTTGTGAGGTGGTGGGGAAACCTAGGTTTCTTGGGATTAGGGTTTGAGGGTACAAGACATTAAATAGGATGAGGATGTGGGTAAATCAAATGTGAGGATGCACCCAATTAAATGGGTAGTCCAGATTAAACATGGGGATTTCTTCATGTGGGTGAGGGTGTTGACTAGTCAATGTTGGGCTTCTCCATTGGTCTAATCAAATGGGGTATTGCCACAAAATGCAAATTTGCAAATTAGTCCCCTTAAATTTGGGTATTTGCACAGACACATAAAATGACAAAAATTTGGCGGGCGATTCGGGGTCCGGTGTTTTGTAGGGTCAGGGGGCGCTGTATGATTTGTGTGGGCTCAAATAACAGGGCATTGGAATTAAATTGGGATTTCAATATCGGTTAAAATAGTATCCTCAATTTAATTAGAATAAAATACAAGTTGTGTTCAACAATTAATTAGGAGTACGTGGAGCCAAAATCAGGTCAGGTCATCAATACCAATAATGAAGAAGACTCAGAATAGGATATTACCCTAATTTGGGCCGCACGAAAAATAGGTCAAGATTGTCCCCAATTTCAATTGGAACGCACAACGATACAAAATAGGGATTTATTAAATAACGTCCGCGACAATTTTTGTGCGGCCAGAAATAATGCACAAAGAGTATAATTATGAGTTGCAAAAATAGCAGAATGGAAGGCGGGCATATCTAGGGCAAGATTGTGAAATTTGTTGGAAGTCAAAAGTCAGGATAGCGCTCCAAATATCGAAGCAAAGGCAATGCGCAATTAAATAAAATACGGTAATTAATTATAAACTCCAAGAATTAAATTCTAGATAAAATAATTAATTACAGGATTCTACAATTCGGACAGGTGGGCATCTACTGGGCTTCTAGGTCAAGTCTACTAGCTACAAATAATGAACACTGCATCTAATACTATATTTAATTACACATCACACATAATTATTTAAATTAATAATTATCATGCAATTTCATAATTGTGACTACAATAATATTAAATATTGTAAAAAATCAAAAATACCCCTGTTTTCGGAATGTGGTAGTGACAAATCTAGAGGCCCGACTCTCGGTCCTATAAAAGCAGGTAGATACCCTGCAGCAGCTTATTCAGACCCTAGCCTCCAACTATTCTGCTGCGACAACAGCTACGCCAGTAGAGCAGCCAACACTTGAAGTCGAGACACCCCTAGTGCCGAGGACGAGGGAAGTGACTGCCTTTACCTTTGGTAACTTCAAGAAAGTCTGCAACACGCCATTTAATGGGACTGAGGACCCGATCATGGCCCTATATTGGCTCGCCGAGCTTGAAGACCATTTTTCTCTCCTAGAAGTGCCGGAAGACAAGCGCGTCACCTGTGCCCAACTACTGCTTCGCCTCAATGTGCACGACTGGTGGGTCGTGCATCGACGATCTCTTCAACTTGGCCATGGAGAGGATGCGATCGCGTGGACGACTTTTCATGCCGCGTTTGAGGAGGAGTTTATACCCCCGCCTGTACGCCGTCAGCGAGAAAACGAGTTCGTACAACTACGGCAGGGCAGCATGACGGTTAAGCAATACTCGGCAGAATTCAATAAACTGGCCAAATTTGCTAGTGCCTATCTACCGGATGCAGCGAGTCGTGCCAGACGATTCGAGGGAGGGTTACGTCCTGGCATCCACGGGCACGTAGTTGTTCTACAGTATCAGACCATGCGGGAAGTGTTGAACAATGCCCTTTCTCTTGAACCGTAGAATCCTCACGTTGCCGTCGGCGCTGTGCAAACCCCCAATCACAAACGCCAAGGCGACGATAGAGGAAACAACGCTGCAAAGCATCAAAATAATGGCGGTCGTCAACGATAAAATCAGGGGCAGTGTTGCACTTTTTGCAGCAGGAGAGGGCACACCGAGAACGTCTGTCGCAAACGGCTCGGCACCTGCATCAGATACGGTGATCCTGGCCATCAGATTAGCAGCTGTCCGCTCCTTCCAACTCAACAGAATCAGACTCCGGCGCCTCAGGCAAATCGAGCGGCGCCTCAGCAAGGGCGTAATCAGGCTCAAGGCCGAGGCTATACCATGACACGGAAAGAAGCTCTAGCTTCGGATACCGTCGTGTCAGGTACTTTGCTTTTCAATAATATACCTGCTCGTGTTCTATTTGATTCTGCTGCAACCCATAGCTTTATTTTCATAAATTTTGCCGTGGAGAACAATATAAAAATGACTCCATTGTATTTAGATTTAAGTGTTAGCACCCCATCTGGTACGAAAATACCTGTCTGTTCAGCATGCCTAGGCGGTTATATCTGTATTGGGGAGAGGAAGCTGTCACTCGATGTTTTAGTTCTTGATGTGCGGGACTACGATATCATTTTGAGAATGGATTGGCTCGACGCGTGCGCGGCAACTATAGAGTGCGCAGAGGAACGAGTGGTTTTTTGTCTGCCCAGAGAAGCCGAGTTCTGTTACACTAGTAGTCCAACGACAGATGCGACCATGGCCTGCATGGTGATTTTGGCAAAATCTGCTCGGCGAATGCTCTATACAGGCTGCGAGGGATTCTTAGCGTCGGTTCGGGACACACGGCAGGACTATGCAAACGTCAAGTCCACTTTCGTTGAGGCAGAGTTCCCCGATGTGTTTCCGAGCGAACTACCCGGCATGCCGCCCGACCGAGAGATTGAATTCACCATCGATACATTTCCAAACACGTAGCCAATCTCTAAGCCTCCTTACAGAATAGCCCCTGCAGAGCTGAAGGAATTAAAATGTCAACTTCAAGAATTACTTGATCGTGGGTTCATTCGTCCGAGCGTGTCTCCTTAGGGCGCACCTGTGCTCTTCGTGAAGAAGAAGGACGGAACTCTACGCCTCTGCATCGACTACAGAGAATTGAACAAAGTCACAATCAGAAACAAATATCCTCTGCCACGGATAGATGACTTGTTCGATCAGCTACAAGGGGCAACAGTGTTTTCTAAGATCGATCTTCGCTCGGGTTACCACCAGCTGAGGATTAAGCCAGAAGACGTGCCCAAGACCGCCTTTCTCAACCCGCTACGGCCATTACGAGTTTTCAGTGATGCCATTTGGACTGATGAATGCACCTGCTGCATTTATGGATATGATGAACCGTGTATTTAGACCCTTCATCGATAAATTCGTGGTGGTGTTTATCGATGACATCTTAGTGTACTCGAAGACTAGGGATGAGCACGCAGGACACCTGCGGATGGTGCTACAAACCCTTCAAGACCACAAGTTGTATGCCAAATTAAGCAAATCAGAATTTTGGCTAGACAGTATCTTCTTTTTGGGGCATATCATCTCTTCGGAAGGCATCTCAGTTGATCCGAAGAAAGTGGAAGCAATTACGCAGTGGAAACGACCGGAGTCAGCTAGCGATATCCGAAGTTTTCTTGGTCCGGCAGGGTACTACCGCAGGTTTATACAAAATTTTGCTAGAATTGCTTCACCCTTGACTCTGCTCACACGGAAGGGTGCGAAGTTTACTTGGATGGACGAC
Source organism: Iris macrosiphon (assembly GCA_036927795.1). Taxonomy (NCBI): domain Eukaryota; kingdom Viridiplantae; phylum Streptophyta; class Magnoliopsida; order Asparagales; family Iridaceae; genus Iris; species Iris macrosiphon. The sequence goes on along the minus strand of JAYESA010000037.1, from coordinate 1,041,579 downwards.
TGTGAAGCTTCGTTTACGGAGTTAAAACAAAGTCTCGTCTCTGCCCCAATTCTCACTCTGCCGAACGGACCGGATAATTTTAAAATATATAGTGATGCCTCAGGAAAGGGTCTGGGATGTGTCCTGATGCAACGGGATAAAGTGATAGCCTATGCGTCTAGACAGCTAAAGACTCACGAGCAGAACTACCCAACGCATGATCTCGAACTTGCCGCGATAGTATTTGCATTGAAGCTGTGGCGTCACTATCTTTATGGTGTACCGTATGAAATCTATACGGACCATAAAAGCTTGAAATACTTGTACACTCAAAAGGATTTGAATCTTCGGCAGCGGCGATGGCTTAAACTCCTGAGCGACTTCGATATCATGATCAGATACACGCCTGGTAAAGGAAACGTAGTAGCTGATGCACTGAGTCGAGTGTTCGTAGGGAGCTTGCCTATCAACGATATGCTGCGTCGGGATCTTGAATCACTGGGCATTATACTGAAAATAAGATATAAGAAGTGGGCGCAAGTATCACAACTGCGTCTCGAACCTGATTTGCTATAAAAGGTCAAGACCGCTCAGAAGGACGACCCATTCCTGCAAAAGATTCATCCCCTTATCTCAGTAGGGAAGGCATCCGACTTTGCGGTAGGCACGGACGGGATGCTTCGAGTAAAGGGAAGACTGTGCGTTCCGAACGACGTGGCCCTCAGACAAGAGATACTCACGGAGGCTCACTATGCTAGTTATACTTCTCATCCGGGTAGCACTAAGATGTATCGGGATCTTCGTACGACGTTTTGGTGGCACGGCTTAAAACGGGATATGGCGCAGTTCGTGTCGTATTGTATGGCTTATTAGAGGGTAAAGGCCGAACACCAGAAACCAGGCGGAGAGCTCCAGAACCTTGCTATCCCGGAGTGGAAATGGGACCATATAACGATGGATTTTTTTGTTGGCTTGCCAAGGACGCAACGGGGACATGATGCAGTCTGGGTTATCGTCGATCGACTCACCAAGTCAGCTCACTTTTTGCCTATCAAATCAACTTGGAGTGCCGACCGTCTGGCTCAGATATATCTCAACGAAATTGTTCGGCTCCATGGCATATCCGTATCTATAGTCTTCGATTGAGATGGTCGATTTATATCACGTTTCTGGGGAAGCCTGTAGTCAGCAATGGGGACGAAGTTGAAGTTCAGCTCCGCCTACCATCCACAGACCGATGGCCAAACAGAATGCGTCAACCAGATCCTCGAAGACATGCTGCGACTCTACGCCTTGGACACGAAGAATAGTTGGGACCTTCATCTACCTTTAGCCGAATTTGCTTACAACAATAGTTATCAATAAAGCATTCAAATGGCACCGTATGAGGCGTTATATGGGCGAAAGTGTCGATCTCCTATCTGTTGGGACAAAGTTGGTGAACGGCAGATACTTGGCCCCGAGCTCATTGAGCAGACCGTCCAGAAAGTTCGGCTGATTCGGGAAAGATTAAGGGTAGCTCAAAGCCGTCAAAAGAGCTACGCTGACATACATCGGAGACCGCTAGAGTTTCAAGTAGGCGACCGGGTATTCCTCAAGGTCTCGCCTATGCGAGGAGTCAGCAGGTTCGGGGCAAGAGAAAAGCTAAATCCGAGATTTGTTGGCCCGTTCGAAATACTAAAGCGGGTTGCCTCAGTTGCGTATCAGATTGCTCTACCACCATCCCTATCCGACTTACATGATATATTCTATTTTTCTCAACTTAGGAAATATGTGTACGATCCAAGCCATGTGGTAGACCTCGAACAACTGAGTCTCCAGGCCGACTTGACGTATGTAGAACAACCAGTACAAATCTTGGATAGAAAAGAAAAGCTGCTTCGGACCCGTTCGGTTCCTCTAGTGCGCGTGCTTTGGCGGAATCACTCTGTCGAAGAGTCTACTTGGGAGCTCGAATCAGAGATGAGGGAAAGGTTCTCCTTATTATTTTCTAGTGGTAGGTTCTATTCCTTAAGTTTTGGGACAAAACTTCCAATTAGTTGGGTAGGATGTGGTGCCCCTTCCCCCTATTCGGGGAGCGCGGCTAAGAAATACAAGACGGTATCGTTCGATCGGGATAGATTGAATCAAGAACTCATCCTCGTTATGGATTTGTCTCTTCAGAATTGATTCCCATATTCAGTGGATCGTGCCCCCGGTATCGACTTAGCGGCAGAGTTAGGAGGGACCTCTCCGCTGCATCTTTTGTTGCCTAGTTTTCGTTGTCGCTTGTTGCTTTCGTGCTTTGAGTTGGTTTTCGGATTTGCTTGAGATTTCTTGAACGGTTTTGATGGATTTCATTATTTTCGTTCTTCGAACTGAACTTCAATTCCGATAATGGAAAGAGTGGAAGAAGTATTGATCAGCTGTTCGTGGCAATACAGGTGATCCAGCAGTAGGCGCCGCTCGAACGGACTCCTAAAGTACTTCTTTCCTTCTTTCTTCCAACTACTAAAGTGAGTGGCTAATATCCCGATTAGCTAGCCCTGTTTGCTAGTCTTTATATTTAAATCTTGTGTTCGTGCTTGCCCGATCAAACGATACCAAGTAATAACTAAAAGACTTCAAGATAATAAGGGAATAGACTTGGGTAAAATTATGCTTGTCAACTGAAAATTGTGAACGGTTACTTACTTACATGCTTGCTCGTTTGGAATGTTCATCATATACATAAATATAAGTTAGAATGTATATTTCTTCTTAAAATTATGCTATGTATAGAACTCATCTTAAATGCAATAACTCAACAGAAAGACTATGCAAAAGTAGATCTTGCCCTGTTATTGCCCTGTGCCTGATATTGTCCTGTATTGCTCAAATGCTAACTTAGTGTACTGCGTTGATCACGGATAACTTGTGCACAAGGTCTTAGTTCCTGCGGACGGTCGCTGGGCACTGGCACCGATCCGATCCGGACGGAACTCACGATAGTCGCATGCTTCAGATGGAGTGGCTTGTGGCGCCTCCTGTCCTCTGCGCCACACGTCATTCCGTCCCGAGATTAGCCCGTCCATTATGGCAACGTACCAGTGATCCCCTTATATATTTAAACCTGTTGCAACTAACTTGTGTCTTCTTGGCAGGGAAGGCATGGTAAGTAATGTGCAGGTGGTTCAGACGGGCAGGTAAATGTCACCGAGCGGTGGCAGGTTATTTTAGTGATTTCTATATCTATTTCTTGCTGTAAAATGAACTAAGGCAAGATAAAAACCCACAAAATATGCATGCTTTATTAAAATAATGTATTGATTGGTATAGTTGGGTTAGCTTGCCTTCACCAGTACGTTTTGATGTACTGACCCTCGTTGAAACAGGTTCCCCGCGCTAAGGAGAGCCGAGCGAGGAGCAGGAGACAAACCCCCAATCCAGTCCAGCTGTAGGCACGCCTCGACCGTGCCAACCTTTTGAAGCATTTTGAAGAAGAAGCATTTTGAAGAAGAAGCTAGCCACCAAGCAAACATGCACGTTCATGGCAAAGCAGTCGTTCTGACCCAAGGTCTTATATTTTGAGTTTAGTAAAGGATGTAATGTACAGGACTGCTATCTCATTTTGTGTCAATACTTTTGTAAGCCCGTAGAGGCAATCCTTATGGCTCAGTTCAAGGAGTTTGTAATAGATGTCCATATTATCAATAAAAAGAGAACTTTTCCATGCTTCAATTTGTGTTTCAATTTATCTGCGTACTCTGAATATGTGCTCGCTATGCGAAACAAAATAATTAGCCTTGTGCGGTGCGCAACCTAGGCCGGCACGGCGGTCACGCCCGGGGGACGACTATCAATTCCACGGAATCGGGGCGTGACAGGCGTAGCCATACAGAGAGGAAGCCATCTAGTTGAGCTTCCTTTGACAGAGGCCTGCGGCAATGTCTCATATAACTGTAGGCTTTAGTGCCTGCAGGATATTTCCCTATCCCTTCGTCGAGAACTCGATCTGAAGCCCCAGCGTCTTCAATAAGGTCATCGACTACTTGAGCATTAAGCACGCTTAAAAGGCTCAAAGGTCTATCCCTACTATCCATGACTTTGTCGGGCTTAGCATCTCTAGCCTGATGGAAGAAGAGGTAGGACGCCCACTTGTTGGTATGAGCCAGATCAGAGGGCTCATTATAGAAGGTGGTGCACGCAAGGTAATGGCTCATCAACTCCTGGTACACTGCCACCTCCCGAGGGTTTGTATCCTCTAGCTCCCAGTTTGTGGGAACATACTCTTCATAAGGAGTATCCCCCATTGGCAGTCATGAAATCTCTGCCATTTCGTGAAGGGCCAATCCCAACTCCCCTAGCGGAGTGGCGAAAGTCCCAGTGAGCGAGATATATCGCTCCATCAAAGCCAAGAATAGGTTGGGGTTGAGAGGTAACCCAACACTGGTAGCACTCACAGCCGCATACAGACCGATGCTCTCCAGCTTCGTCTGAAAGTTCTTAAGGGCCCAGGCAGCTAAACTAACCCACCGAAGATTTTTAGGGGTATGCCACCCATTGGTCCGAAGATTAACCTTGGGGTACACTCCTCCATGTCCCATAAAGTCATTGCAGAAAGTCGACAATTGGACTGGTTGGAGCAGTGAAGTATCTTCACTCGGGAGACTACCCGGATACAATCCCCTGAAAGGCATTATAGGGCCTGAAGGGCGGCTCACAAATGATCCTTGGTCGGACCCTTTCTGATAAAATATCTTCCCCGGCTGGCCGTGAAGATTAGGGGTCAGGGTCCACGATATTCTCCTAGGATGCGTAGCATGGAAGAATGCCGAGATAGGGTAATCTTTCAGCATCTTGGGCAAGTACATGACCATGCCCCCAATAGTAAAAACCCAGTCTTCCTTCGTGGGCTTCGTCTGGGATTGTTTATCGATCATATCCCCGAAGAGGAAAGCTGGTTTTATGTATTTTGCCCCGTCTATATACGTCAGGGGTTATCCGTTGATCATGCTCAACAGCATCCGCTCTCCTTAAGACGATATCAGGATTCCCCTTCCTTCAGGATACTGGGGTCCAGAAATAGGAAATGTCACGTGGGACAAATCCTCCAGGTAATTGGAGTTCAGCATCCCAGCAGCAGAACCCATCACCTCAGCCAACGGAGATATCTGCAAGTTAACTACAAAGTGCAAGAAAAATATGTCAGTTTTTATACTAGACCTCACAATCTTGCAGCTTATGACAAAGAGCTACAGTCTGTGCTTTTACGCCAAGACTGTAAAAACTTGAGTTTTTATGCTAGAATCTCATTCCGAGGCGTAAAATCCAAGGTTGGCAGTATACACAAAAATCTAACAGTCTGTGTTTTTACGCCAGACTGCCAAAGTTTGAGTTATTATGCCAGAATTTTTATCTAAAGCGTAACACTCAAAGTTTGTAGTATACGCCAAATTTCGACAGTCAAAGTTTTTTATGCCAGACTGCAAAAATATGGAGTTTTTACGCTGACACATTAGGAATGTGGGCGAAAAAGATAAAATATCTATGTGCATCATCTTCCTCGAAGAGGCTCTCAGCACAGAAGATGACCTAGCGCGTTCACATACAACGTGTGCGAAGGGTTTTCTTCGTTTTTGTCGTCCCAAAAGCTTTACCTATAATGCCCGGTGCACAGCTTGACGGTGGGAGACTTCGTTCCAAGTGAGGTTCGCTCTGCCCGATGTGAGTCGCTCTTGCTTGGGCGGAAGAGCGAGAAGAGGAGGCAACTTTCTTGCCCTTGGTGGTGGAGGATTGTATTGGTGCCATTGCTAAAAACTCAGAATGCTCAGAGAAGAAACCAAGGAGAGTACTCAAAGAGACGAAGGTTTTCTTTTGCAAAAGACAGATAAAAAGTTTTTCTCTGAAGGCCTTGGGGTATTTATAGAATTCAGATAAACTCCTCGAATCCCTAACCAAATCCGATATTTAATATTCGGTTATGATTGGGGACTACGTCATCCTATTATTTAGGGAAGGCGGACAGTCATCGAATTCAAAAAGTTTTTTGTGCAGAGCAGATTCGTGATTTTTACACCAAGGAGCTTTTTACGCTCGGGAAGCTACAAATCTACGATTTTACGCTCAGAGGCTATAAGTCTACGGTTTTATGCCCGGATGCTTTTACGCTCGGTAGCTTTTACGCCTGAGAGTCTACAAACCTACGACTTCAAGCTCAAAGGCTACAAATCTATGATTTCACGCTCAGGAGCTTCTTACTCTCAAAGGCGACAAATCTACGACTTCACGCTCGAAAGTTTTCTTTTCAGAGGCAATAAATCTCCAGTTTTATGCCCAGATGCTCTTATGCTCAGCAGCTTTTACGCTCGAGAGGCTACAAACTTACGATTTTATGCTCATCTACACTACGGATCTATGACTTTCCGTATATCTTAAAATACGCAAGCCAGAGTATGCGTATATCTGAACAATTCTTAAAGCGGCCAATCACAAGGGTTCACGCAGAAGATGCTCCTTCATGGCCACAAAATATTCCAAGTACAGAGTTCAGCATTGAAAATGACTCTTCTTCTTGGATCGATTGGAAGTTCATCCAAAATCCAGTCTGAATATTTTCTCTATAGTTCAAGATGGCGACTCAGTTTTGACAGCCATTTTTTGCCCTATTTCAAGGGATTTTTGGAAAATCATTCTTGAAGATGATGGTCTGAACAAGAATTCTTCTTATCCAAGAAGTGACAATTCAGAATTCTATGCAATTCCTCGTTCAAACAGCAGGACAGTTCGAATATGCGACTTAAATGCTAAGCAGCTTTCTACGCGTCCTCAGTTACGCGTAAAAGACGGGACGAGATCATATACTCTTTTTATCAGAGTCGGCGTAAAGTTATTCAGACATGGCGAAGCTACACATATTCATACTTTATCACAGCAAAGAATATAGCAAATCATCAGATGCGTAAAAGAAGACGATTTTATTAATCATGATTACATATGAGGGAAATCCAGTCTACAAAGGGTTTTTTATCGTCATGATTACATATAAGGGAAATGCCATCTACAAAGGGTTTTTTATCCTTATTTTAAAGATCACGCTCAGAATCTGTTCTGTCAGGTTCTCGCATTGGTGGAGATCTTTATCTGTCTTCTACAGCAGTTCATCGACTTCCACAGTCGATGAACAATAAAATGATAAATGGCGGGAGGATACAAAACTGGGCTTGTTTAAATTATTCAAGAGCCTTATAACGCCCCGCTCCACGTCGGCGTTATGTATCAAGGTGAGTGGGCAGAACTTCGTTCTCTGATTCTTGCACGCCTTAATAATAACCTGAGTTTTTGCTTGCAATGTTTTCATAAAAGAATGATAGAACCTGCCTTGCATGTTAATGAACGAACTCACCTAGCTTGTCTTTGAAACAATGTCTGCTTAACGAGAATCCTGAATCACTTGCTTAGAATGCATGAACGTGTTCACTATCGTCTATGACTGTGCCTGAACGTGTTCAAGTGATAAGTCGGATTGCCCCGCAACAACGATTGTATTCTGATGGTTCGTCTCGTCTGCATACTAGAGTTTATTTGATAGTGTTCCATGCATTCGCATACGGTCGGACAATGGCTATTGGTGGAAAGCTGAACTGCATGTGTCACGGCTGCTACAGAGATAGTGGAAAGCAACCATGAGTCACAGCTGCCTCTAGAATCAGATAAAGAGTCATTGGTATGCTGTACAACCAGCTGCCGATCCTGAGATATTCGGGGACCGCCCTGCATATAGCTAAGTCATTGTGTTGAATTGGATAGATGACTGTCCCTAAGATTGTGCATCGTGTGTCTAGCTTTGCATCAGACCCAGGAGTCGTACGAGACACGCTGCGCACACCCTGAAACATGAACGGTTTGCTTGCTTGCATATTCAATAGGAAACTTTGTTTCCAAACATGTTTCCAAATAATATAATATGACTCAGCTAGCGAACTACATGAAACGAACCTAGGTAAAACTAGAAAGATCACTAGTAATGTAATATTTTATAACATGATTACTTAGTGTTGGTTTGAGTGAATGCTTGATTCTGTTCAGTTGATTTATCTCACTATTACTTGTATAAAGTGCTGACCCACCAACAGTTTACTTGCTTGCAGGTACTGGATTGTCCGAGGGAGTGATAGGCGTGCCACAGTCCCCAAGACCCGAAATCCTGGTTTCGATTGTTGCCCCAAGAATGCTATCGTATAAGGGGGCATAATGTATGGAACGAACGTGTGCCTTTGCTAAAGGAAAACCAAGTTGCCTCGATTGTCCCGAACACTCTGTTGGCTAAATGAATTACATTGCAACAAGTCCATTTCTGCTGCTTACTCGATTGATGCGATGATAGCCAACTATCAACTTAAATGATTGGCCTTGCACGGGCGCAACCCCAGGCCCGTGCGGCATCACGTCCCTCGAAAGCTCGAACGGGCCATTCGTTTAGCTCCTTTCCTTCCTCGCACCCGCGGAACGGGCGCGGTGATTCGCGTCCGGCACGCCGAGGCATGGTGATTCGTTCCCGGTTCGATAATTCTGGCCAAACGGAGCGGGGCAGGGCAGAGCAACGGCCCGGGCGGGTCCGGGGTGTGACAGAATGGTATCAGACCTTAATCGATTCTCTGGCCCAAACCGTTGCTATGACTCTGAGTCGATATGGTATTGCAATAGAGCGTTCCATTCAATAAGTCCATAGATATTCTCAAAGTGCAAATGTTTTCTGAACTTGAATTGCTTGACTGTTTCGATTGAGTACGGCGACGGACGGCACTATCGCTGCTCGGAATATCGAGAAGTTTATCCTTGAAGTTTCAAGGACGAAACTTTTATTGGTTGGTAAGTATGTAACACCCTGCTCCGCGTCGGCGTTATGTATCAAGGTGAGTGGGCAGAACTTTGTTCTCTGATTCTTGCACGTCTTAATAATAACCTGAGTTTTTGATTGCAATATTTTCATAAGAGAATGATAGAACCTGCCTTGCATGTTAATGAACGAACTCACCTAGCTTGTCTTTGAAACAATGTATGCTTAACAAGAATCCTGAATCGCTTACTTAGAATGCATGAACGTGTTCACTATCGTCTATGCTTTGAGAGAACCATACTGTGCCTGAACGTGTTCAAGTGATAAGTCGGATTGCCCCGCAACAACGATTGTATTCTGATGGTTCATCTCGTCTGCATACTAGAGTTTATTTGATAGTGTTCTATGCATTCGCATGCGGTCATACAATGGCTATTGGTGGAAAGCTGAACTGCATGTGTCACGGCTGCTACAGAGATAGTGGAAAGCAACCATGAGTCACAGCTGCCTCTAGCATCAAATAAAGAGTTATTGGTACGCTGTACAACCAGCTGCCGATCCTGAGATACTCGGGGACCGCCCTGCATATAGCTAAGTCATTGTGTTGGCTTGGATAGATGACTGCCCCTAAGATTGTGCATCGTGTGTCTAGCTTTGCATCAGACCCTGGAGTCGCACGAGACACGCTGCGCACACCCTGAAACATGAACGGTTTGCTTGCTTGCATATTCAATATGAAACCCTATTTCCAAACATGTTTCTAAATAATGTAATATGACTCTGCTAGCGAACTGCATAAAAAGAACCTAGGTAAAACTAGAAAGATCACTAGTAATGTAATGTTTTATAACATGATTACTTAGTGTTGGTTTGAGTGAATGCTTGTTTCTGTTCAGTTGATTTATCTCATCAGTACTTGTATAAAGTGCTGACCCACCAACAGTTTACTTGCTTGCAGGTACTGGATCGTCCGAGGGAGTGATAGGCATGCCACAGTCCCGAAGACCCGGAATCCTGGTTTCGATTGTTGCCCCGAGAATGCTATCGTATAAGGGGGCATAATGTATGGAACGAACGTGTGCCTTTGCTAAAGGAAAACCAAGTTGCCTCGATTGTCCCGAACAATCAGTTGGCTAAATGCATTGCATTACAACAAGTCCCTTTTCGCTGCTTACTCGATTGATGCGATGATAGCCAACTATCAACTTAAATGATTGGCCTTGCACGGGCGTAACCCCAGGCCCGTGCGGCATCACGTCCCCCGAAAGCTCGAATGGGCCATTCGCTTAGCTCCTTTCCTTCCTCGCACCCGCAGAACGGGCACGGTGATTCGGTCTGGTGCGCCGAGGCACGGTGATTTGTGCCCGGTTCGATAATTCCGGCCAAACGGGGCGGGGCAGGGCAGAGCGGCGGCCCGGGCGGGTCCGGGGAGTGACAAGCCCATCCTCCATATGCCATGACAGATTGAGTTGAGGTTTTAGACCCAACCCAATACTGGAAGACAGGGCTAGTTTGTCTGCCCTCGTCCACCAACAACGGGAGAAAATACATCTTATAAGCTATAAGGTCGAATGTGACCCTTTCTCTCTCCTGGACGAATCACCATATGAAATTGCTGATTATCCCGAGCAAAGGAAGCTATGATATCCTTTCATGATCCATCGTTGTAGAGGACATTTGCTCGAAGACGCCTTCTTTTTCGGCTCCGTACATGCTGGAAGAACATGATCTTCTTCTTCCTCAAGTCGACCCGACGAACGTCGGCAATCATCTCTATGCGGTAAAAGAAATGTGGGAAGAACAGGTTAACTCATCAACCTTTATATAGGCAAAAGAGAACACACCAAATCCCAACAAATCCCCAAAAAATTGCCAAAAAATCAGCCTCGAGGAACGAGTCAGACTTGACTGTTTCATGCTTTATTCAAAGTGTTTCAAATTACGAGGAATTTGAAAACTTTGAAGGGGGTCTTGTAGAAGCATGAAAAATACGCTGTAGAGTTATACGCAGTATTTTAGTGCTGGGCGGCATAAAATATGACTTCAGAGCCACCGGCGTATAACAGGGGTTCATCGCTAGTACGGCGTAAAATATAAGCTCCAGGACAACCCGCGTAATAAGGTATTTCCAGGCAGCTTCAGCGTAAAAAGGTTATTACATCGCCATTTTGGCGTAAAACTTGCTCGCTTTTAATGCAGTGGGAAGTTGTGTGGGGAACGCTTCATATTCCTCGAATGAACCTGTCAGATCACGCAGTGAACCTGACTCCTGACAACGAGTACTACACAACTATCCAGACGACGGCTATAATGATGGTGCGGCACAGAAATCCAAACCGTCGTTTAGTGACATTTTCCTGATATAAAGTGCTTTTACGCATACAAGAGAATACGCTGCCTAATTTTATGTGAGCTTTTATGCTCAGCAGAAGACAAAACAAACTGCCACGTCAAAAGCTGCTCTTAGTACAGAGCTCGAGGCACGTCTCAGCATTTAATGCTCAGAATGGGGGCAGATCTCTGCATTTAATGCAGGAGATTTGGTTCCATTTTCAAAGACTGGGCTAGCCATAATTACGGCTAATATGTCCACGTCATCACCTCTGCATATTACGCCATCAGGCTATTTTCAGCTATAGGAGCACACTGTACGCTATCTCCTTGAAATACGCCACCTGGCTATTTTTCAGCTATAAGGAGTACGCCGTTGCTATCTCTCGGAATACGCCAACTCAGACTATTTAGTCCAGAATACGCTCAAGACCTCATTCAAGGAAGGAAGATCGGCTATCTTTTACGCTAGCTACCTATCCATGCAGCAACAAGGCTTCTACGCCTATTTGGCTTCTACGCCAACTTGACAACTATTTGGCTTCTACGCCATGGTGACAGTTATTAGCTTCTACGCCAACCTTTTCTACGCAAGGGACAGTTACCTACGTGGCTTGCATGCCGTGATTTTCGTAGCAGTTATACGCATTATCCCATCATGGGACACGCGTCACACGCAGATTCAGAAGATCATTTATACGTGGGTGGCAGTTATTCTAACCGCCGCATAAAAAGTGCCATACTCTCCACTGTCCGGCTTCTACGCCGACTGGACAGTTACTGTTACAAAAATCCTATAAATAGAGACCTCTGTCCACAGAGGTCCGAGGTGGGAACAAGGTCGCAAATTCCAAGGTCGGAGATTAATTTTTTTTAGAGAGAAGAATCCAGAGCACAGATAGAGAGCAGTGATCGACGATTTTGGCATCAAGCATCCACTCCCCTTTGCAATCTTTGAAGCATCTCCTTCTTCTACAACACTTCTTCATCATTGTGTGGTCCAAGGGACAAAGTGATCGACCGCAGATCAGACTCCTATAGCAATATTTACCCAGATTAAATTTTGTACTTAACATCCTCGCATAGGATTAATAGTACTTCTTGTTTGTAAACCTAAGAAAGGGTTTCGTATAACTCTAGTTTTATTTCTTCCGTTTATTATCAAACAGTACTCGATTGTCCGAAGTGATAGCAGATCCACATCCTCAGGAGCCGGAGATCAGGAGTCGATGCCTTGTGATGCATTGAGAAGCTTTGAGATATTTTTTTGTATAAAGGGATGTATTGTATTGAACGATGTCATTGTATTATTTATAGTCATTAGATGTAAGCCAATTGGCATTGTATTGAAAGCCTTATAATCTTTCAATTATCAATAAAGAGATTGTTTTCTTATATCATTATGTTTATTTAATTTTCTGCAATATTTTTCGCTGCTTCTTACTCTGATTAGCTTATTTTGTTTTGTAAAGTCTTGGCCTAGTGCAAGCGCAACTTACACTTACACGACATCACGCCCAGTAGTGACTTTTGGTCCCTCCGGGATTGGGACATGATAAATATGTGCATGAACTAATAAATATCCTATCACTTGGGTTTTATAATAATCTATATCTACGTTATATCTTTAGTCTATTAGTGATATAACAATGGTCGTATCCATATTTTTATGAATACCCCTAAAAATCTATGTTGTATAGTCAGTTCTCTACTTCTAACCAATACTGTACCTATTAGCACTATTTAATAAGGGGTTAAGGTATTTCGTAGCCCTTTGTATTAGCTTTCCAAAACTTCAAACAGATCAAATTTTTTTATCTGGAAGCTCCCGAAATCACAAAAATACCAAAATATTCATTTTTGGACACCTGATGCTCAAACAATTTTACAGAAAGTTCCAGATCGAAATTGGCCTATTAATTTATATATTTAGAAAGATAACTTCAATGTTATTTTGTTAAAAAATAAAAAATTAATCGGAGTACTGAGTTAGGAGTAATGGTATTTCTAAGTTATTATGGCTTCTAAAAATGAGGCTGAATACTATAACGAATTTGGGCAGTTTTGGACAAAAGAACACATGTATACACCTAATTGACAAATATGAACCTAACGTATCCTAATTAGAACACAAGGACACAATCACCAACCAGAATTAGGCTCAAATACCTCATTGGAACAAATAACAAACACTTGGTGGTCATAAATTCGTAATTTTACCAAATTGCTCATTGAAAACATAATTCCACTACACAAAAGCCTAGATCTAAATTTGAGGCCTCTAGCACCTAGATCTATCATTAGAAAGTCATTTCCACCTATGGAAGGGTTCATATTGGTTCAAATTGGGTTCCCACCATAAAAATTAGAAAAATGAAATAATTACCTATTGGGAGTTTGATCTCAATGAAACTCCACCAAATTGGACACGAAGAGGCTGAATTGGACATGATACTCCTAACTTGGCTCTCCTCCTAGCTCCTCCTTAGTCTCCAAGTCTTCTAGATCTCCATATGAAGGGAATTTGAGTGAAATTGTGTGGTTCGGAATAAAAATTTGGGGGAAATTGGAAGTTGCTTGGGGAAGAAGAAGAAGAAATGGAGAGAAAATGAAATAAAATTGAAGGAGAGAGAATAGTGGATGTGGTTGAGGGAAATCACAAGTTGTCATTCCACTCCCTAATTAGTTTATAGAATTTTCATGAATGGAATCTATTTTATTAGGAAATGATCTAATTAGTTATGGAAGGTATTTACCTATTCTAGAAGAAAATATTCTATCCATGACAACTAGGTTAATTAATTCTAATTAACTAAGGCTATAATTAATACTAACTATACTTAATTAATTCTAATTAGCTAGCACACTTAACTAACACTAATATAATTATAATAATATAATTAACAAACAATAGTGAAATGACAAAAATATTCTTACAAGTGAAAATGGTGGTTACAAATCCTACCCCCCTT
>JAYESA010000037.1:997500-1022500 GCA_036927795.1 Iris macrosiphon | reverse complement strand
CATGCAGGTCTCTTCGAGGTCGTAATTAGTGCGATTCGTAGTGGTGCTCTGAACTGAGTGTTATTACGAGTCTGTTTCAGAATATAGGATATAGGCTGAGAATACTCAATCACATCTAGGGAAAATTCTTTTGATCCATTGAACTATTTTTCCTTGATATTGATATTTGATCTTTAAACTGTCCTTCCTTTGAGCATCTTACATCGTCTGCCATATTGATTCCATTCCAGCTTTAGCTTTGTTTGATAGTGGTGCTTCCCATAGTTTTGTATCTATTTCTTTTGCTCTGAAGTATGGTTTGGTAGCTGAGTCTTTGCTTAGGACTTGCAAGATTATAACCGGGGGAGGCATTATCTTGGTTAATGATATTTACAAGGATCGGAGAGTTACTCTGGGAGGCCGAAAGTTGAGTGTGTGTCTACTTGTAATGCCACTTCCGAGCTATGACATTGTACCCGAGATGGATTGGTTGAGTAGGCACCGTGCTAGTATAGATTGTAGAGGAGGTAGAGTTTTGTTTGGTCTGCTAGGAGAGCCAGAGTTCGAGTTTGCTAGAGGAGCTGCAGAGCAGAGAGAAGGCATTATTTGTGGAGCTATGGTGGAAGATAAGGAGTTACCGCATCCGTTGATAGCAAAGTTTTTGGATGTATTTCCTGAGGAATTGTCAGGATTGCCGCCAGATCGAGATGTTGAATTCTGTATAGACTTGGTGCCAGGTGAAGAACCAATTTCGCAACATGTCTATAGAGTAAACAATAGTGAGCTGGTTGAGATGAAGAAGCAGGTGGACAAATTACAGGATAAGGGGTTTATCAGATCGAGTTCTTCACCCTGAGGAGCCCCGGTATTGTTTGTACCTGTAAACACCCTCACCAAAAATAGGTATTTTGTGTGTTATTTATATTAGTATATTTATTATAGATTATTTTAAATATTAAATTTCTTTAGAGTATTCTCTTAGTTAATTAGAAAATAAATTTCTTGATATATTTAATTATATAAATATTTATTTAGAATTATTTTTAGGCTATTTTAGATTTTTGATAATTTTTCTAGAATTTTTGGGTAATTAAAACATAGAAAACATAAACTTCTAGGACTTCCATGATTTATTATGAGACCATACTTGCATATTGTTCCTACCAAATATTTAATTTAGGTTAAAATATTTAATTATATTTTTCTTATAATTTATTTAGAATTTTAAAAAATTTATTTAGATTTTTGAAATTATTTAGGATTTATTTGGATATATATAGTCTTAATATTAGATAGATGCTAATTTAGTGTTAATAGATATTAATAAGATTATATATAAATTATTTGTATTATCTTTAATTCTATTTAATATTATAAATTATTGAGATAAATTTAAACTATATTTTAAATTAATTCAAATCCTAAGCCTACTAGGAAAATAACTTCATGCATATCTTATCCTTATTTAAACTGATCCTAATCATATCCAAATTAGCCAATCATACTCGTATTAAATTAAATAGTCTCCACCATTATAAATACCTATTAGACTTATGAAATAAAATCATCTTTCATCTTTTTCTTCCCAAAACTCCTCTCTTTTTCGTCAAAAAATAGTCAAATTTCATCATAAATTCAGCCTCATTTTCTAGTAGTTATGACGACTTAAAAAGACGATATCTCCTAGCTCCGGACTCCAAACGTGCTCCAGTTTTTTTGTTAGAACCATATCAAGGTTAGTTTTCTGAATATATAATTTTTTTTAGTAATTTCAGAACCTATTTTTCCATAATATTCTGAAAGTGCCAGATGTCCGAAATTAGACGTGTTTTCGTATTTTCGAGATTTCGGGAGATCCCGAACTCGGAATTATGAGCCGTTTGAAGTTTCGAAAATCTGACATAATGAACTTACATAAAATTATTTTTCCATAATTTAATATGCAAGTTTAATTTACTATAAAATTTGTACAACATAGACGTAAATAGGAATCTACCGAAAACTGTCATCTGTGTGCCCTTGTGGCCATAACTCTTTACCGACTTATTATTTTATGAAACTGTCGATTCCAGCATTCATATAGCGTTGAAATCTATAGTATTCCACACACAAATCTAGGATTTGAGTTGGTTGACTTTTTGGTCAACGGATCGCCTCGATTTGCGTACTACGGATCACAAATCCGTAAAATTGACTTTCTTTGGACCAAAATTAGAGTTTAACAATAAAATTAGATTATAATAAGATTAAAATACTATTTTAGGTTATTTTATTCAGAATTAAAATAGATTAAAATTGTCAAAACTATTCACCCACTTTTGTAACCTAACTTGTTTAATTTATGTGACGGGTAGATCGGACGACGCCTTGAGTTTGAACTTTGCAGCTTTCTTGCCAGGCAAGTATACCTTGCCAAATTATTTACAGTACTTTGCATGCTATTTATATTTATATTTCTGGATATTCATTGCATGTGTAATTTCGTTCAGTCATTACTATATATTATATATGTTGACACATACTTGACACCTAGTATCATGAGAGGACAATCATTAGGCGTATGGACCTTAACCACTCTGGTAAACCGTAGTATCTAGCTCGCACTACGGTAGTGTGTCACGTTGGTCATTACCCCTGCGGTATGTCGATTTCTGGAGTCTCGTTGGTCGCTACCCCCGCGGTATGTCAATTTTTGATGTCCACTGACGTGTGTGTGAGTTGTGAGATTTAGATCGAGTAGCCTACCCTTGCCCATATGTCGAAAAGTTGTCCTCATTTGCATTCATATAGATTGTCTTGTACAGCGTACTTATATATTTTTAAATATTATGCATGTTTACTGTATTCAATTGACTTGCTTCTACGTATCTTGTTATGTCCCTCTGAGGACCTGGTCCCTTGCCAGGTATAAACAACCATGAGTATCCGTAGGAGTACGGACCCGGACCTGACGCATTTCTTTCTGTTGAGGAGACCTTACCCACTGAGCATCATTGATTATCTCTAGCGAGGGATACTTTAGCTGACACTCTTATATCATCACTTTATTTTATATAGGAGATTTTACTATTCTCTCTCATTTTAGTTGATATAGTCATTGGTAGTGGATTTGTCTCCACCCGACTATCATTTATGGATTATTCAGACTCTTTATTCTAGTTTAGTTATTTCTTTCCTGTGACTTGTGATAATATAGATACCACATGTGAGTTTTATTCATATTACAGCGTACGTATGTATTATGGTATCCATATATTGGAGTTGTCATATACATACGGCTGGCATGCTTACGTGTTCCTAGTCCTACATAATTTGGGGCTGGGGCGTGACATATTTTTGTGGTGGTCCATACAGGTCGAGAGCATATTGTCTCGGTTACGTTACTGTACCGAGCAAGCCTACAATTAGGATTAGAGTATAGGATCTCATCCATATTTGACTATGACTCATCTTCTTTCCAATCTGTTCTATCTAAATAATCGCATCCTGCTTTATTCCTGTGCTTCCCTAATAGTTTCTTGAGTATAGCCTTCTCCTAGAACATAGAAACCCTTGTTGTTAGAATAATAATTAGGGTAATAATTCTACCAAGAATACAACTAGAGTATTGACACATCACTAAGTTTAGAATATCTAGTGAACCCTAGCATTCCTTATCTATAGATTGGTTTACCATTATCCCTTGATATAATTAGGGATGACTTGAGAGTGGTGTAGACACTATTAGAAATTAAGCATATTGTTTGACCCTAGTATTGAGGGCCACTAAAAATCCAAGGTTGAATATTAGGACCAAACCTAACTTTTATAGTGAGATAGTATTATAGAACTATACATTTAGATTCTTGTCTTGATATTAGCAGACAGTACCCTAGGAAGCCAAGAGGAATAAAATAACATATTTCTAGATCATACCCCGAACACAGAGATTAGTATACCACCTTCCCCTTAGAAAACTATGATACTATCTAGAGTCTTTCTATTTAAATTCAATCTTGTTACTCTGAAAACCTAGCGCTCGCTACTTATGCGAAGACTAATTATGTTCTTTTTTTCTTTCAACTCGTGCCACCATGCATATGCTATCCTTATTTAAACTGATCCTAATCATATCCAAATTAGCAAATCCAACTCGTATTAAATTAAATAGTCTCCACCATTATAAATACCTATTAGACTTATGAAATAAATTATCTTTCATATTTTTCTTCCCAAAACTCCTCTCTTTTTCGTCTAAAAACAGTAAAAATTCGTCATAAATTCAGCCTCATTTTCTAGTAGTTATGAAGACTTAAAAAAACGATATCTTCTAGCTCCGGACTCCAAACGCGCTCCAGTTTTTTTTGTTAGAACCATATCAAGGTTAGTTTTCTGAATATATAAATTATTTTAGTAATTTCAGAAC
Organism: Iris macrosiphon; assembly: GCA_036927795.1. NCBI lineage: Eukaryota > Viridiplantae > Streptophyta > Magnoliopsida > Asparagales > Iridaceae > Iris > Iris macrosiphon. The sequence goes on along the minus strand of JAYESA010000037.1, from coordinate 1,018,116 downwards.
CTATTTTTCCAGAATATTCTGAAAGTGCCAGATGTCCGAAATCAGACGCGTATTTTTGAGATTTCGGGAGATCCCGAACTCGGAATTATGAGCCGTTTGAAGTTTCAAAAATCTGACATGATAAACTTACATAAAATTATTTTTCCAGAATTTAATATACAAGTTTAGTCTACTATAAAATTCGTGCAACGTAGACGTAAATAGGAAACCACCGAAAACTATCATCTGTGCGCCCTTGTGGCCATAACTCTTTACCGACTTATGATTTTATGAAACTATCGATTCCAGCGTTCATGTAGCGTTGAAATCTATAGGATTCCACACACAAATCTAGGATTTGAGTTGGTTGACTTTTTGGTCAACAGATCGCCTCGATTTGCGTACCACGGATCACAAATCCGTAAAGTTGACTTTCTTTGGATCAAAATTAGAGTTTAAAAATAAAATTAGATTATAATAAGATTAAAATACTATTTTATTTTATTTTATTCAGAATTAAAATAGATTAAAATGGCAGAAACTATTCTTCCACTTTTGTAACCTAACTTGTTTAATTTATGTGATGGGTAGATCGGACGACGCCTTGAGTTGGGACTTTGCAGCTTTCTTGCCAGACAAGTATACCTTGCCAAATTGTTTACAGTACTTTGCACGCTATTTATATTTATATTTCTGTATATTCATTGCATGTGTAGTTTCGTTCAGTCATTACTATATATTATAATTTATATAAAAGACGTTATCCCCATCTCTTCGAAAGACTAGGTACGTATTAGAATTTCTTTTCAGTCATTAGTTCTTACCTTACGTATGTTTTAAATTTCGAGGACGAAATGCTCTAAGGAGGGTAGATTGTAAACCCCCTCGGCTAAAAATAAGATTTAATCAATTACTTTACCCAGATGAAACCACAACCCAAATCCCAAATTAGGGTATCAGTCTACCTCAAACCTGTATGCCACGATACATGTGTACCACTCATAATATAGCTCCTAATATTTTAAATACACGATGAATTACCTAGTTAAATTGTTAGTTAATTGTTAATTAAGGCCAAGTTCACCTCAAGCAGCACTTATACAGCCCACCAATACTCTTCCCTTTGGACCAGCCCATTTCATTGAGACTAGACAAACCCAAGACGAGATCAGCCCACAACTTCCCTACCTGTATATATATGAAGTTCCTTCCCTTGAAACCCTAGAGAAGCAAACCTACACCACCCTCTCCAAACCCTAGCCGACCCCTCCCCTACTTCCGGCCAAGCCATTATCCAACCCGCCACCATCAGCCATACACCCGACCGACTGCTGCCGCCATTACCCAACACCATCACCACAGTCGCATAACACCCCCTCCACAGCCGCCTAAACACCCCTACCGACTGCCCTTAGTCCCTACACCCGCTGCCGCTGTCCCTTCGACCGATATAGCCGCACGCCGAGCGACGAGCCACCGCGGAGCCAACCCGACCCCCCGCGCGCTACTGCCGCTGCCGCGCCTGCTGCTGTCGCCACCGCTGCTGCCTTGCTAGTTGCCGCCGGCCGGAGCCCCATATACGCCAGAGCATAGCCGCGGACGAGCTCGGCCTCTACCAGGTAATAAGCATCGATCATTGGTTAACCTCATTATGCCCTCGTGTCGTATCATTGCATGGGTACGAGTTAACGAATTGAAAACCCTAATTTTGGTTATGTGAAGTCTTAATCCTATTGCTTAGATGACTAATAGATAGTGTCACGCCCCAGTCCCAAAATAACGAGGGACTGGACGCGTGATAATGGCCAGCAGCACACACCGATGGACAAACCCAATTTAATGGATCCATCGGAGTGTACTTAAGCTGTATTATATTAGTCAGGGTTTACTATTCTCATCCACAGATATAAGATAGCAACATCAGCAAAAGAAATAATAACAACAACTAATCAAAGTAAATAAAATCGGGGAACAACCCGATATTTAGTCTGTTACAATTGTTCTCAAAAACAGTAATAAAAGAGTTTAAATAAAACAGCAAGAAAAGTCTATCTGTCATAAAGACTGAACATGGTGAAGCAGTTGTTCATGAGAAGTCCTCAGCAATCACCTCATCCTCAGGTACTGGTACGGTTCCGTGAAGAGCACCTGTTCCGTAGACCTCTGGATAAACCTCGTCTGCTAATCCTGGGGACATAATCCGGATCCAGGTCCTCAGGGGACATAGCAAGGTACAGAAAACACAAGCCAAAATAATTGCAGTAAAATAAATAAGAGAACAATAGGGTCAACTATATAACCTTCTATGTGAAATGCAAGTTGAGAGCATCACTAGAACTTAGGCTGATACCACTACAAGCTCTGTGTCGGGGAGCCGGTAGCGGAGTATACTATGAATTTTACTATGTGTTTACTATGGATTTATATATATAATCAGCCTGTAGCCTGTGTGTCTCTCCCCACCCAAATATAATCTTACGTCTCATGTCCACGATGCCTCATGTCCATGTCACGTAAAATTATATCTAATGCAGTGAGTCATACTATGTCTATGAATATAACATCTAGGAATATCATGTCTATGTCATAAACCTGTATCCTATACAGAATCACCTTGAATATTTCAGGAAGATTCTGTTTCATGATCTGTGTCAGGTGTCCTGGGTATAATATACTTGATATGTCAAGTACGAGAATGTAAATGTCACGTTAACCATTTCTAGGTGACGTTGCACAACCCCGCGTACGGTGTTGGCACCCGACTATGATCGAACGCTAAGCAAGTCACACGGCCCTAGGTTTGAGCATGTACAACAGTCACAGGAAATAAATCTGGAGAAAAAGAATCATTAAACTGCATTTATGGCAAGGTACACTTGCCTAGGTTTCCTGTTTCAATTGTAGCTCGAGCTTCAACTGGATTTCCGAGCAGTACTCCGGTTGCTGAAACAAACATCACCAACAGATCCAGAAAATATTAATCAGCTAGGAACGCCTGTCCTTGAGTCCAATTTGGAGACAAGGACAAAAACGTCATTTCGGGTCAAAACGGGGTCCGAATGTGGGCCGCTTTGCACCGAAAAACGCGTCAGAGTCAAAGGTCTCAAAAATAGTCCAACTTAGTGTCAACAGGTCAGGAACGATGATACGAACCCAACGGAACTTCCAGAATTGGATTCCGATGAGCCATTCTCAAAATTGCCCGTCGGGTGGAGCCTGTGGGGCCCACAACACACGATTTTGTCAACGTTCTCAGAATCCAACCAAACTTGGTTCACAGGACCAGCGTATTGCTACGAGTCCGATGGCACAAGTTTCGTCTTGATCCAACGTGTATACACTAAGTTACAGCAAGATTCAAAAAAGTCGGATACGGGGCGGTGTCCGCGGATACGCACTGATTCCGGTGTGCACGCACATCCGAATCAGCTTCTGCGAAATCCCGCACGTCCGTATCAACGACGCGCACGTATCTGTAAAGACCGCATGCGACCAAGTCGTCCCGTTTGGCGGGGCGTACTCAGTTCCGGGGTAAAACAGGTCATTGGTTTTCCTGTCTTTGGATCGCGATGTGCGATCACCACAGGACGCAATGCCCCGAGCGGTTTATCCGGGCACCGAGAGGGTCATACAAGCTTCATAACGTAATTGACGGAACGAGAAACAGAGCTACGAGGAGGAAATTACGAGTACCTGAACAGAGTCAAAAATCAGTGAATTCCTCGTATCCAACTCGTGTCCGACACGCGACACTGTGTCCACTGCGTCTAGGGTTGTGTCCATGTCCAATTTGGGGCTTCTGTGTCTAGGTGTCACCGGAGTCGGTCTGGGGTGCGGGCGGAGCGGCGTCGGGTTGTCAGTGGTCCGACGGGAGGCTGGGTGTGGCGGATCTGGCTCTGGGGCGGCGGGAAGCGCCGGAGTCGGTGTCAGGGTTCTGGACACGGTTCTGCGGGCTGGTCTCAGGCGGGGACGGCGAGGGTCGCACAGGCCGAGGGTAGAGAGGGGAGGCTGGAACGAGGGCGGGGCTGGACGGAGCTCTGGGAGAGGGGCGGAACACGGCGGAGGGGCAGTCAACTAGGGTTTATATAGAGAGGGGAAGGAAGTCGACGGGGTGGCCGGTGGAGGGAGAGGAAGAGGAGGAGGCGGCCGGAAAGGCGAGCGGCGGACGTTGGAAGGCGAGCGGGCGGCGGCGACGGGTTCAGGAAGCCGGAACAGCGCGGCCGCTCACCGGAGAAGAATCGCCAGGGTCGTCGGGTTGGGAGGGATGTGTTATCGGGTTCACGGGTCCATAGGGTCGGGTCGGGTCTACGGATCCGGCCCGATCCAATAATTGAAGGCGGGTCGGGTTCGGGTTATTGGGTCGGGTCTGGATTGAACCCGGATCCGACCCAATAAGGAATTTGGTTTAATAAATAAACTCGGTTTATTATATTAATTAGTTTTAAAAAATAAATCAATGGTTTTTATAGCTTTAGAAATTCATCCGGGATCCAATAAATTCCCGAAAAAATACCCCATGCTCGGTTTTTAATTTTATACCATAAAATATTATTTTCTTAATATTTTAGTATTATTTATTAACATTTAAAATTCCTTTAATAATTAAAACACTTGAATTTAATTACAATAAAATCCCGGAAAATTCCAGAAAATTTCAGAAAATCCAAATTTATCAATTTTTGAAAATCAGGGGGATTACAATCTACCCCCCTTAAGAGGATTGCGTCCTCACAATCAAAGAATAACCGGTCAACAGAGATGACACGGTTGCAACCATTGTTTGAAGCACATTAAAATCAAGGAGCACTTAGGAAAAATTATTTCCCTAAGCATTTAAAACTTCCTGAATGTAGGAAATTTAGAAAATTACAGTTTTAGAAAACCAATTTTACCCTTTAAAAATTTATCAGGTTATCATTTATAAGCATTCTATGTTATTCAAAAATAATTTTAGGTTATCACTAAATCAGCAAGTTTAAAATTACTAGGTGATCACTAGATTATCTATTATTAACAAGTTAAGATTATCCGGTTAAGTCTGGGGTCACGAACCAGCAGGCACAAACGATAGCAATACTAGAAACGGAAAAACTATAAAAACTTACTCGCATTAGCTACGCCATAGTTCTGCGCGTCTTCCAAGGTCATCGCGAAGGCTTGTCCGCGTCCTTGTGGTGGATTTCTCTGCTGCTGCTGGGCTTGTTGGAAGAGTGTTGCTTGTGGTGCCAATGGTGGCCTCGGTTGATACCCTCCTGGTGCTGGTAGAGCTTGTTGGTTTGCTCTTGGTGCTCCTCCTCGATGATAAGGACAGTCCTTGGCTAAGTGTTGATTGGTCCCGCAAATCAAGCATAATCCCAACTTGCGTCTGCAGTCCTTCTTAGTATGGCCTACCTTGCCACAGTATTGACATGTAGGTAATGTCTGCGGAGAGGCTCTGGGTGGCTGGTGTATATGAGGCCTCTTTGCAGCTTCTTCTTGTGGTGCTTTGGATGTTGCTGATGGGGTAGGCCGCTTTAGACTGGTTTCTCTCCTGGTGACGCGCTCCATGCGTCGAGCTGCAACAAGGACGTCCGAGTACGAAGTTGGTGCGACGGATCCAATCAGTTTCTGTAACTCGATGTTGAGTCCGTCGAAAAACTTCTCGGCCTTCTCTTCTTCCGTCGGAATCAAAGTAGGGGCGAAACGACTTAGACGAATGAATTCTGCGTTGTACTCCTCTACTGTCATGCTGCTCTGTGTGAGACGATTGAACTTGTCCCGAAGTTCTGATCGAGCGATAGCCGGTATGTACATCTCCTGGAAGAGTCTGGAGAACTTTTCCCAAGTGACTCGGTCTGGTCCGAGCCTGGTCTTTTCAGATAGCCACCAATGATGAGCATTGTCCGTCAACTGCATTCTAACAGCGGTCATCCAACGTTCTCTTGGAAGTTCAGCTGCTTCCAATTGGTGTTGTATGTTGGTGAGCCACTCATGAACTTCGGTTGGTCCTTCTTTGCCCGAAAAGGTACGGGGCTTCAGCTGCCGGAAGTCTGTGATAGAGCCTGTCGGTTGCCGTCTAGCTGGTAGGTTGGCCTGCTTCAGTGCATTTACTAGACTGCTCCTCAAGTAGTCAGCTTCGAGACGCTGAGCCTCGTGTTGAACTTGTTGCTGGGCTTGCATCATTGCGTAGAACATCTGGAACATCTGCTGTCCGTCCATTGCTTGGCCTGGTGGAAAGACAGGCATCTGAGGGGTGAACTGGGGCGGAGGTGGAATATCATCATGCCGAAATCTAGAAGATTGCGGATCTGCTTGACTGCTTCGTTGAGTAGAGGGATCTCCACTCAATAGCATCACTTCATCTTCTCCGTAGGTAGCTTCAGTACCTATTGGTGTTCTTGCTGGAGTTCCATCATTTTCTCGTGAATCCATTACTCTGCATCAACAATAAACTATAAGAGGCGCACAGGAATCAAGGCAAGATGCAAGTCAAAAATTAGTTTGAATACGATACAGATATCAAAAAACGTTTGCAAGCAAGTGGATGAGATCCTAAAAACTTATCATATTCTTATTGCAGGCCTGTTTGGTCCCTAAGTTGAAACCGAACAATTTAGTCGTAGACCTGCATGGGCCACTACAAAAACCATGTCACGCCCTAGTCCCAAAATAACGAGGGACTGGACGCGTGATAATGGCCAGCAGCACACACCGATGGACAAACCCAATTTAATGGATCTATCGGAGTGTACTTAAGCTGTATTATATTAGTCAGGGTTTACTATTCTCATCTACAGATATAAGATAGCAATATCAGCAAAAGAAATAATAACAACAACTAATCAAAGTAAATAAAATTGGGGAACAATCCGATATTTAGTCTGTTACAATTGTTCTCAAAAACAGTAATAAAAGAGTTTAAATAAAACAGCAAGGAAAGTCTATCTGTCATAAAGACTGAACATGGTGAAGCAGTTGTTCATGAGAAGTCCTCAGCAATCACCTCATCCTCAGGTACTGGTACGGTTCCGGGAAGAGCACCTATTCCGTAGACCTCTGGATAAACCTCGTCTGCTAATCCTGGGGACATAATCCGGATCCAGGTCCTCAGGGGACATAGCAAGGTACAGAAAACACAAGCCAAAATAAATGCAATAAAGTAAATAAGAGAACAATAGGGTCAACTATATAACCTTCTATGTGAAATGCAAGTTGAGAGCATCACTAGAACATAGGCTAATACCACTACAAGCTCTGTGTCGGGGAGCCGGTAGCGGAGTATACTATGAATTTTACTATGTGTTTACTATGGATTTATATATATAATCAGCCTGTAGCCTGTGTGTCTCTCCCCACCCAAATGTAATCTTACGTCTCATGTCCACGATGCCTCATGTCCATGTCACGTAAAATTATATCTAATGCAGTGAGTCATACTATGTCTATGAATATAACATCTAGGAATATCATGTCTATGTCATAAACCTGTATCCTATACAGAATCACCTTGAATATTTCAGGAAGATTCTGTTTTATGATCTGTGTCAGGTGTCCTGGGTATAATATACTTGATATGTCAAGTACGAGAATGTAAATGTCACGTTAACCATTTCTAGGTGACGTTGCACAACCCCGCGTACGGTGTTGGCACCCGACTATGATCGGACGCTAAGCAAGTCACACAGCCCTAGGTTTGAGCATGTACAACAGTCACAGGAAATAAATCTGGAGAAAAAGAATTATTAAACTGCATTTATGGCAAGGTACACTTGCCTAGGTTTTCTGTTTCAATTGTAGCTCGAGCTTCAACTGGATTTCCAAGCAGTACTCCAATTGCTGAAACAAACATCACCAACAGATCCAGAAAATATTAATCAGCTAGGAACGCCTGTCCTTGAGTCCAATTTGGAGATAAGGGCAAAAACGTCATTTTCGGGTCAAAACGGGATCGGAATGTGGGCCGCTTTGCACCAAAAAATGCGTCAGAGTCAAAGGTCTCAAAAATAGTCCAACTTAGTGTCAACAGGTCAGGAACGATGATACAAACCCAACAGAACTTCCAAAATTGGATTCCGATGAGCCGTTCTCAAAATTGCCCGTCGGGTGGAGCCTGTGGGGCCCACGACACACGATTTTGTCAACGTTCTCAGAATCGAACCAAACTTGGCTCACAGGACCAGCGTATTGCTACGAGTCCGATGGCGCAAGTTTCGTCTCGATCCGACTTGTATACACTAAGTTACAGAAAGATTCAGAAAAGTCGGATACGGGACGGTGTCCGCGGATACACACTGATTCCGGTGTGCACGCACATCTGAATCAGCTTCTGCGAAATCCCGCACGTCCGTATCAACGACGTGCACGTATCTGTAAAGGCCGCATGCGACCAAGTCGTCCCGTTTGGCGGGGCGTACTCAGTTTCGGGGTGAAACAGGTCATTGGTTTTCCTGTCTTTGGATCGCGATGTGCGATCACCATAGGACGCGATGCCCCGAGCGGTTTATCCGGGCACCGAGAGGGTCATACAGGCTTCACAACATAATTGACGGAACGAGAAACAGAGCTACGAGGAGGAAATTACGAGTACCTAAACAGAGTCGAAAATCAGTGAATTCCTCGTATCCAACTCGTGTCCGACACGCGACACTGTGTCCACTGCGTCTAGGGTTGTGTCCGTGTCCAATTTGGGGCTTCTGTGTCTAGGTGTCACCGGAGTCGGTCTGGGGTACGGGCGGAGCGGCGCCGGGTTGTCAGTGGTCCGACGGGAGGCTGGGCGTGGCGGATCTGGCTCTGGGGAGGCGGGAAGCGCCGGAGTCGGTGTCAGGGTTCTGGACACGGTTCTGCGGGCTGGTCTCAGGCGGGGACGGCGAGGGTCGTGCAGGCCGAGGGGAGAGAGGGGAGGCTGGAACGAGTGCGGGGCTGGACGGAGCTCTGGGAGAGGGGCGGAACACGGCGGAGGGGCAGTCGACTAGGGTTTATATAGAGAGGGGAAGGAAGTCGACGGGGTGGCCGGTGGAGGGAGAGGAAGAGGAGGAGGAGGCCGGAAAGGCGAGCGACGGACGTTGGAAGGCGAGCGGGCGGCGGCGACGGGTTCAGGAAGCCGGAACAGCGCGGCCGCTCACCGGAGAAGAATCGCCAGGGTCGTCGGGTTGGGAGGGATGTGTTATCGGGTTCACGGGTCCACAGGGTCGGGTCGGGTCTACGGATCCGGCCCGATCCAATAATTGAAGGCGGGTCGGGTTCGGGTTATTGGGTCGGGTCTGGATTGAACCCGGATCCGACCCAATAAGGAATTTGGTTTAATAAATAAACCCGGTTTATTATATTAATTAGTTTTAAAAAATAAATCAATGGTTTTTATAGCTTTAGAAATTCATCCGGGATCCAATAAATTCCCGGAAAAATACCCCATGCTCGGTTTTTAATTTTATACCATAAAATATTATTTTCTTAATATTTTAGTATTATTTATTAAAATTTAAAAATCCTTCAATAATTAAAACACTTGAATTTAATTACAATAAAATCCCGAAAAATTCCAGAAAATTTTAGAAAATCCAAATTTATCAAATTTTGAAAATCAGGGGGATTACAGATAGTAATTCATAAATTCAGTAATTGTCCTCATAACAAAAATTGTTATAACTGACTTATAAACCATCCATAAAACCCTGGACAAACCGCGTGTACTGGACATGGATAGATAAGTTCCAGAAATTGTACTAGACATAATATAATTTTCGTAAAACCATAAATTAGAACTAATGTCTTGAGGCACATGATCGATGACAGAACGCGTGTACACCTTAGCTACGTGCACATGTAACACTGTCTTAGACCAGCCGTGAACTTGAGACAGACCCTCAAGAGCAACGTAATGTCAGTACATTGGGTCCTAGTGTCTGATGATTGATTGTTATATTATATTGTGTGTTAGGATCATCGGATCAGACAGGAGACATCGCCGGAGCAGGCTTCTGGCATTCACAGCTTCCGGATACAGGCAAGATACCTTGCTATATTTACTGTCTAATTTAAATATGCATATGTTGTATTGTGTTCTCGTTGCTTGTAAAATTATACAACTGTGCTCGTCCGAGTTGTCTCGGGTGCGTTCGACGTGTACGTCGATGATTTAGTATACTTGGCCTAGTCACTAGTAGACTCATCCCCATTAGGAGGATACGTCGATATCTTCCAGGACCTGACACTTTACACGTTCACTGAGACATATTCATATTGGGATGTGGGCTTGCGCACTCGACTAGCTATCGTTGCGTACATCCTACATCACGGTTAGTACATAGTTCAGGGTATAATTTAGAGACTTGGCATATAGTTACATGGTATGCACGTCGAGTAGTCGACTTGCATATCTACATTGGGCGGGGAGGACAACTAGTAGGCGTATGGGGTACCCACATTGGAGCCATAGTTCGGAGGAGCCTCGGGTCCAATGATTTTCCCTTATACTGATGCCACGTTCTTCGGAGCGATATGGACGATATACTGTACAGATGCCACACTCTTCGGAGCATGGACGTTATGCCTACACCCACCCATACGCATCAGAGTTGGCCTCACATTGCATTCACTTAGATGGCTAGCACACCCTTATTGTATTTATTTTATTCAGTATTCATATATAGCATGTTGTTTTCTTGTATCTTGTTATGTCCCTCTGAGGACCTGGCTTCTTCCCAGATTTAGACGAGACTTACTACCCCACCGTATACGGCCCAGGACAGGAGACGAGATTTGCTACAGCTGAGGAGTTGGAGGTACAGCCGTCAGAGTTTTCGTGATCAGTTGGTAGGCCTTTAGCCTAGATTGGGCGCATCATTATCTACTCAGCTGGTGCTCTAGTCTTCCTTTTATATCTTATTTCAGTACTTTATTTCGTCATAGTAGTGGGTTTGTTCCCACCAGACATTACTGGTTGTACTATGATATCTTGAGACTGGTATTTATCAACCAGCAGTTTTATTTAGTGTTTCTTGCTCTTTATATTGTGGATGAGATTAGTTTACCTGTTATTGACTGATACTGGACATGTTAGTATTATAGGACAGCGTAGCACTCTTCGTGGATCCATTAAATTGGGATATCCTCGGAGATGTGTCAGCTGGCTATGGCTACGTGGCCTGGTTCCATATATTTTGGGACTGGAACGTGACATGGTTTTAGTGGTGGCCCATGCAGGTCTACTTTTGGCTTGGGGTATGGTAACATGCCCAGCGAGCCTGCAATAGGATAGGAATTATAGGTCTCATCCACTTTTGATTCGTCTTTGAACTCCCTTTGTACTGCTTCTAAATATCTGCATCCTGTTTGTTTGTTCACGTACTCTTTTAATAAAGCTCTATTCCTTGCAGCAAGATGAATTTGCGCAGTGGACGAGGAGCACCCCATGCCGCAGTACTAGACAATACCCCTCAAGGAGATGAGGTACCCCAAGGGCAACACCCGCTGAGACCCCGCTGATACATTGGCACGAGACATCGCAGGGCGATCCTACACCCCAGCCGGAGGGACAGACTTCCCAGACGATCCCCACGCAGCATTGTGAGGGCCAGACTTCAGGAGCTACACCGATGCCGCAGACTGAGAGGCCGACATCTGAGAAGACGCCTACTGCACAACCAGAGATTCCACTACCACCGCCTCCACCTTATCCACACCAGATGCTGCAGCTAGATAGCCAGCCACAAATGCTTCAGTTCTTCCAGGCAATGATGCAAGCACAGTGGCAGCAGACCGAGACATTGCGACAGAGCCTGATGGCAGTACTAGAGATGACACCTGTCACGACACCAGTACCAGCACCTCCACCAGCCCCGACGGGTGGCACTGTTAGATGGTTCCGACAGATGGGACCAGATACCTTCACAGGCAATGAGACTGCAGAACAGATCTCCGATTGGATCGCCAACACGGAGATACTATTAGAGGCTTCACAACTGCATCCAGACCTTTGGATGACCGCAGTGAGGGCCCAACTAAAAGGCAACGCCCATCACTGGTGGGATTCCATTGAGCGCAGTGTAGGCAAGAACCAGACTTGGGAACAGTTCTTGGAATACTTCAATACAAAGTATTTTCCAGCAACAGTCAGAAATGCCCTGTACTCCCAGTTCCTATATCTAGAACAGGGAAATATGACTGTTGATGCCTATGATGCGGAGTTTAGCCGCCTTAGCAGATTTGGTGCCGTTCTGATACCCAATGATCTAGAGAAGGCTTAGAGATTCCACCATGGCCTCAACTTCGAGCTACAGAGATACACCACCGCACAGGCGAGGATTTCATATGAGGAGGTTCTCGCAGAAGCGAGGATCCAGGAGGCCATTGTCAGAAGATCTAGACGTTCCAGCACGACCACGCCAGCTAGAGTCCAGCCCAGAGTAGGAGGACCCATCCGTCGTCTCGGAGCACAGACTCAACAGAGAGCAGCACCATATCCACACCAGGAACTTCCGACTTGCCACTTCTGTGGTAAGAGAGGACACTTCGAGAAGGATTGGCGAAAGAGACTTAGGACATGCATGATTTGTGGAGCAAGCCAGCACCTTGCCAGAGATTGCCCGCAGCACAGGAAAGCAGCCCCACAGGCCGGACAAAGGCCAACAGCACCAGCCCCAAGGATACTACCTCCACCAGGAGGACAGCGTCCACCAGCACCCGGAGGATTCCAGAGAGGACCACCCTTGCCCCCACAGCAGGCACAGTTTGATCGGACCCGACAGCAGGCAGGAGGACAGAGGCAGGGACAGGCCTTTACATTAGTAGCTATTGAGGAGGAAACAGAAGGAGAAGCAATCACAGGTACCATCTTAGTCGCATCCTTACCTGCGACAGCATTGTTTGATTCTGGTGCTACATTATCATTTATATCTAGTAGATTCATAGCAATGCATAGAGTAGCGACTTTCCCCTTACCTAAGAGTTGGAAGATTCTTACCGGAGGAGGTATCGTGCCGGTTACCAGCACTATTAGAACGTGCTCGGTAATCGTATGTGGTAGAGAGATGAGAGCGCGATTCTTGGTATTGCCTATGCCGTACTTTGATGTTGTGTTAGGCATGGACTGGTTAAGCCAGTATAACGTCGTACTGAACTGCCAGAAGGGTAGCATCACTTTTAGACCACCAGATCAACCGGAGTTCGAGTACATACGAGGGACCGTCGAACAAGGAGTAGGACAGACAGCTGAAACTTGCATGACTATGAAGATTGCACCCCCATCAATAGTTGCAGAATTCGAGGATATTTTTCCAGAAGAATTGCCAGGCTTACCCCCAGATAGAGACGTGGAGTTCACCATTGAGCTAGTACCAGGAGCAGCACCGGTATCTTCTAATGTGTACCGATTGGCGAAGAAGGAGTTAGACAAACTGAAGCTACAATTGGAGGAGTTGCAGAGCAAGGGATTTATCCGTCCTAGTGCATCACCATGGGGAGTACCCGTATTGTTTGTGCCTAAAAAGGATGGAACAGTACGTATGTGTATTGATTACAGAGCCCTTAATGCTTTGACTATCAAGAACAAATACCCCCTGCCGCGGATTGACGACCTATTCGACCAGTTGACAGGAGCAGTAGTGTTCACCAAAATCGACTTGAGATCGGGTTATCATCAAGTGAAGGTGCGAAGAGAGGACATTCAAAAGACAGCATTCAGGACTCGTTATGGTCACTATGAGTTCTTAGTAATGCCTTTTGGGCTGACGAATGCGCCAGCTGTATTTATGAACTTGATGAACAGAGTATTCCACCAATACTTAGACCGATTCGTGGTAGTTTTCATCGACGACATTTTGGTGTATTCGAAGAGCCATGAGGAGCACGAAGAGCACTTGAGACTAGTATAAGAGACACTGAGGAGAGAGAGACTGTATGCCAAGCTTAGCAAGTGCGAGTTTCTCCTAGATCGTGTCGCCTTCCTTGGGCACGTCATCTCAGGAGACGGTATCTCAGTAGATCCGGCGAAGATTTCATCTGTAGAGACATGGCCAACCCCTACCAATGTCTCAGAAATGAGGAGTTTCCTAGGACTTGCCGGATATTACCGGAGGTTCATAGAGAACTTCGCGAAGATTGCAGAGCCAATGACCCGCTTGACCCGTAAGGAGCAGGAGTTCACTTGGACAGAGGAGTGTCAGAAGGCATTCGATGAGCTGAAGAAGCGCTTGACTACAGCACGCATCTTGACGATACCTTCTGGACCCGGAGGATTCGTAATCTACAGCGATGCGTCCGGGAAAGGATTAGGATGCGTCTTGATGCAGCATGGAAAGGTTGTAGCTTATGCTTCTAGACAATTGAGGACACATGAGAAGAACTATCCCACCCACGACTTGGAGCTTGCAGCAGTGATCTTTGCTTTAAAGCTTTGGAGGCATTACCTATATGGAGAAAGAGTGGAGATATTCACTGATCATAAGAGCCTGAAATATATCTACACTCAGAAGGACCTTAATCAGAGGCAGAGACGTTGGCTCGAGGTGATGACAGACTTCGAAATTGAGCTACAGTACCACCCGGGAAAGGCCAACGTAGTAGCAGACGCATTGAGTAGAAGACCTATGGCATTCTTCTTGACTACCCAACAATATTTGTTGAGAGATCTAGAACAAATGGGTATAGAGATTGTCATACCCGGAGTAGACGGACAGTTGTCGAGTTTCCAATTGCAATCGACACTGGTAGAGAGAATCAAGGCTGCTTTGCCGACGGATGCCAGATTTCAGAGGCTCAGACAGAGGACAGAGGCTGGATTACAGACAGGATTGAGGATAGATGAAGACGGAACACTGAGATGCGGAGATCGTCTCTATGTTCCAAATGGAGAACTTTGCCAGGAATTGATGACAGAGGCACATAGTTCCACCTATTCTATTCACCCAGGAGGCACAAAGATGTACAGAGACTTAAGACAGTACTACTGGTGGCATGGAATGAAGAGAGAGATAGCACGCTTCGTGGCCAAGTGCCTGGTGTACCAGCAAGTCAAGGCTGAGCACCAGAGATCTGCAAGGTTGCTTCAACCACTTCCTATACCAGAGTGGAAATGGGAGCATATCACTATGGATTTTGTTACGGGCTTTCCAAGGAGTCCTAGTGGGCGCAATGCAGTATGGGTAATCGTGGATAGACTCACCAAGTTCGCACACTTTCTACCCTTTAGAGTTGGACAATTGACAGAGGCTTTAGCAAATATGTATATGAGGGAGATCGTGCGCCTACATGGAGTGCCAGTTAGCATCGTGTCTGACAGGGATACGAGATTTGCGTCTTACTTTTGGCGGAGTATGCAAGAGAGCCTTGGTACTCGCCTAAAGTTTAGCACAGCGTATCACCCACAAACAGATGGCCAGTCAGAGCATACCATTCAAACGCTAGAAGACATGTTAAGAGCGTGCATGCTGGACTTCGGAGGATCATGGAAGGACCACTTATATTTGGTCGAGTTTTCCTACAACAACAGCTATCAAGCTAGCATTCAGATGGCTCCTTATGAAGCGTTGTATGGCAGGAAGTGTCGTTCTCCAGTATGCTGGAGTGGTATAGGCGAACGACAGATTCTCGGACCAGAGTTGGTTGTTCAGACGGTAGAGAAGGTAAAGAAGATCCAAGGACACCTTCGAGCAGCACAAGACCGACAGAAGCATTGGGCGAATGCGCATCGCCGACCCTTAGAGTTTCAGGTTGGAGATCACGTATTCTTAAAGATCTCACCTACACGAGGGACTATTAGATTCGGAGGCAGAGGAAAGCTGAGTCCGAGGTACATCGGACCGTTCGACATCTTAGAACGTGTCGGAGAGGTTGCTTACAGATTAGCATTAACGCAGACTTTGGAAGGAGTCCACGACGTCTTCCATGTATCTCAATTGAGGAGGTACATATCGGATCCTAGTCACGTGCTTGACCATTCCGCGATCACAGTCGGCCCGAGCCTATCGTATGAAGAGGAGCTTGTGGAGATCCTCGACAGGCACGAGAAGGTAATGTGAGGGCAGACCATTCCCTAGTTCGTGTCGCATGGAGGCATCATGCACCAGGCGAATCGACTTGGGAACGCGAGGAGGACTTTAGAAGACGTTATCCCCATCTCTTCGAAAGACTAGGTACATATTAGAATTTCTTTTCAGTCATTAGTTCTTACCTTACGTATGTTTTAAATTTCGAGGACGAAATGCTCTAAGGAGGGTAGATTATAAACCCCCTCGGCTAAAAATAAGATTTAATCAATTACTTTACCCATATGAAACCACAACCCAAATCCCAAATTAGGGTATCAGTCTACCTCAAACCTGTATGCCACGATACCTGTGTACCACTCATAATATAGCTCCTAATGTTTTAAATACACGATGAATTACCTAGTTAAATTGTTAGTTAATTGTTAATTAAGGCCAAGTTCACCTCAAGCAGCACTTATACAGCCCACCAATACTCTTCCCTTTGGACCAGCCCATTTCATTGAGACTAGACAAACCCAAGACGAGATCAGCCCACAACTTCCCTACCTGTATATATATGAAGTTCCTTCCCTTGAAACCCTAGAGAAGAAAACCTACACCACCCTCTCCAAACCCAAGCCGACCCCTCCCCTACTTCCGGCCAAGCCACTATCCAACCCGCCACCATCAGCCATACACCCGACCGACTGCTGCCGCCATTACCCAACACCATCAACACAGCCGCATAACACCCCCCCACAGCCGCCTAAACACCCCTACCGACTGCCCTTAGTCCCTACACCCGCTGCCGCTGTCCCTTCGACTGACACAGCCACACGCCGAGCGACGAGCCGCCGTGGAGCCAACCCGACCCCCCGCGCACTGCTGCCGCTGCCACGCCTGCTGCTGTCGCCACCGCTGCTGCCTTGCTAGTTGCCGCCGGCTGGAGTCCCATAAACGCCGGAGCATAGCCGCGGACGAGCTCGGCCTCTACCAGGTAATAAGCATCGATCATTGGTTAACCTCATTATGTCGTCGTGTCGTATCATTGCATGGGTACGAGTTAACGAATTGAAAACCCTAATTTTGGTTATGTGAAGTCTTAATCCTATTGCTTAGATGACTAATAGATAGTAATTCATAAATTCAGTAATTGTCCTCATAACAGAAATTGTTATAACTGACTTATAAACCATCCATAAAAACCTGGACAAACCGGTGTACTGGACATGGATAGATAAGTTCCAGAAATTGTACTAGACATAATATAATTTTCGTAAAACCATAAATTAGAACTAATGTCTTGAGGCACATGATCGATGATAGAACGCGTGTACACCTTAGCTACGTGCACATGTAACGCTGTCTTAGACCAACCGTGAACTTGAGACAGACCCTCAAGACCAACGTAATGTCAGTATATTGGGTCCTAGTATCTGATGATTGATTGTTATATTATATTGTGTGTTAGGATCATCGGATCAGACAGGAGACATCGCCGGAGCAGGCTTCTGGCATTCACAGCTTCCGGATACAGGCAAGATACCTTGCTATATTTACTGTCTAATTTAAATATGCATATGTTGTATGTTCTCGTTGCTTGTAAAATTATACAAATGTGCTCGTCCGAGTTGTCTCAGGTGCGCTCGACGTGTACGTCGATGATTTAGTATACTTGGCCTAGTCACTAGTAGACTCGTCCCCGTTAGGAGGATACGTCGATATCTTCCAGGACCTGACACTTTACACGTTCACTGAGACATATTCATATTGGGATGTGGGCTTGTGCACTCGACTAGCTATCGTTGCGTACATCCTACATCACGGTTAGTACATAGTTTAGGGTATAATTTAGAGACTTGGCATATAGTTACATGGTATGCACGTCGAGTAGTCGACTTGCATATCTACATTGGGCGGGGAGGACAACTAGTAGGCGTATGGGGTACCCACATTGGAGCCGTAGTTCGGAGGAGCCTCGGGTCCAATGATTTTCCCTTATACTGATGCCACGTTCTTCGGAGCGATATGGACGATATACTGTACAGATGTCACACTCTTCGGAGCATGGACGCTATGCCTACACCCACCCATACGCATCAGAGTTGGCCTCACATTGCATTCACTTAGATGGCTAGCACACCCTTATTGTATTTATTTTATTCAGTATTCATATATAGCATGTTGTTTTCTTGTATCTTGTTACGTCCCTCTGAGGACCTGGCTTCTTACCAGATTTAGACGAGGCTTACTACCCTACCGTATACGGCCCAGGACAGGAGACGAGATTTGCTACAGCTGAGGAGTTGGAGGTACAGCCGTCAGAGTTTCCGTGATCAGTTGGTAGGCCTTTAGCCTAGATTGGGCGCATCATTATCTACTCAGCTGGTGCTCTAGTCTTCCTTTTATATCTTATTTCAGTACTTTATTTCGTCATAGTAGTGGGTTTGTTCCCACCAGACATTACTGGTTGTACTATGATATCTTGAGACTGGTATTTATCAACCAGCAGTTTTATTTAGTGTTTCTTGCTCTTTATATTGTGGATGAGATTAGTTTACCTGTTATTGACTGATACTGGACATGTTAGTATTATAGGACAGCGTAGCACTCTTCGTGGATCCATTAAATTGGGATATCCTCGGAGACGTGTCAGCTGGCTATGGTCACGTGGCCTGGTTTCATATATTTTGGGACTGGGGCGTGACAATTCATATTACAACGTACGTATGTATTATGGTATCCATATATTGGAGTTGCATATATATACGGCTGGCATGCTGACGTGTTCCTAGTCCTACGTAATTTGGGATTGGGGCATGACGGTACCGAAGAAGGATGGATCGGTGCGCATGTGCATTGATTATACGGCATTGAATAATCTTACTATCAAGAATAAGTACCCTTTGCCACGGATTGATGATCTGTTCGATCAGTTGAGTGGTGCCAAGGTATTTTCTAAGATATATTTGAGATCAGGCTACCACCAGGTGAAAGTGAAGCCGGAGCACATACCGAAGACTGCTTTTAGAACTCGGTATGGTCAGTACGAGTTTATGGTGATGCCGTTTGGGTTGACTAATGCACCAGCAGTATTATGAACTTGATGAACAAGGTGTTACATCAATACCTTGACAAGTTCGTAGTGGTGTTCATCGACGACATACTCATATACTCGAAGACACCGAAGGAGCACGAAGAGCATTTACGGATTGTGTTGAAGGTATTGAGGAAGGAGAAGCTGTATGGAAAGCTGTCCAAGTGTGAGTTCTTCCTGGACAAGGTAGAGTTCTTAGGGCATGTTGTGACTGGTGATGGTATTTCAGTAGATCCGAAGAAGATCGCAGCAGTGTAGTCTTGGAAGAGCCCGAGTTCGGTAGTAGAGATGAGGAGTTTCTTGGGATTGGTAGGCGACTACAAAAATTTTATGCATGATTTTTCGAGGATTGCCGAGCCGATGACCAGAATCACCAGGAATGATGTAGAGTTTGTTTGGACAGAGGATTGCCAGGTTGCTTTTGAGGAGTTGAAGAAGAGGTTGACGTCTAGTCCTATTTTGACGTTGCCATCAGGGTCTGAAGGTTTCACTATTTATAGTGATGCATCGGGAAAAGGTTTGGGTTGTGTTCTTCAGCAAAATGGGAAAGTGATTGCCTATGCATCCAGGTAATTGCGTGCTCATGAAAAGAACTATCCTACCCATAATTTGGAGTTGGCAGCAGTCATCTTCGTCCTGAAGTTGTGAAAATACTATTTGTACGGAGAGCGTGTGGAGATCTTCACAGACCACAAGAGCTTGAAGAACATTTTCACGCAGAATGAGTTGAACATGAGGCAGCGTTGGTGGTTGGAACTGATGAAGGATTATGATATATCTTTGCAGTATCATCATGGAAAAGCTAATGTAGTTGGCGATGCTTTGAGTAGGTATCCGGTAGCTATGTTCTTGACGTAGGATCAAGATTTATTGGAGGACTTGGAGAGACTGGGCATTAAGGTGATAGTTCTTGGTTGTGCGATGTAGATATGGGGATTACAGATATATTCAGATTTGATGGACAGGATCAAGGCAGCCCAGTATGAGGATGTATCTCTGAGGAGCATCAGAGCTCAGGTGAGAGCAGGATTGGAGGATGAGTTCACCATTGTCGAGGATGGATATTTGTGGCATGGAGTTAGATTGTGTGTGCCTAATGGGGAGCTGCGTGAGGAGGTATTGCAGGAAGCGCATCGCTTTTAGTATTCCATACATCCAGGTGCCAATAAGATGTATCGGGATATGCGAGAGAGTGTGTGGTGGTATGGCATGAAGAGAGAAGTGGAACAGTTTGTATCCAGATGCTTAGTGTGCCAACAGGTGAAAGCCGAGAGGCCAGGAGGTTTACTTCAGCCATTACCCATTCCAGAGTGGAAGTGGGAGCACATTACTATATATTTTGTGTCCGGACTTCCACGATCTCCAGGAGGAAAAGACGCAATTTGGGTCATCGTTGACAGGTTGACCAAGTCAGCCCACTTTTTGCCTTTAAAGGTGGGTTTGTCTACGGAGAGGCTGGCAGAGATGTATGTAAGTCAGATCGTCAGGATACATGGAGTTTCTATCAGCATAGTCTCGGATCGGGATAGTCGTTTTAATTCTCATTTTAGGAGGAGTTTGCAGGCGAGTTTGGACACTCAGCTCAAGTTCAGTACT